>PVJX010008466.1:0-65561 GCA_004027295.1 Dolichotis patagonum
TTTTTTTTGGTACCGGGGATTGAACTCATGATCTTGCGCTTGCCAGGCAGGCGCTTAAGCCACTAAGCTCAATCCCCAGCCCGTCAGCACACAATCTTGCCACAGTCTTCTTCCCATTATCATCTACTGCTAATGTACCCTGAACACTTTAGTCTACCCACATCAGCTTGTGCTTTACTCTTTGTCCCAACATCTTTTGAACTAAAAAGTTCAGAGCTTTATAAAATTAGAGATTTTGACACCTGTATGCTATGTGAAAGAAACAGACCAAGACTATTACCTAGCTATAAACCCAGCACAATTCTCATCAAAGAGGAAAGACTATGAGGAGGAAGGCCAATGGCCATGAGGATTCACTTCTAGGACAAAGAACCAAGCCCTAATCAAGGAAGTCAGAAATGTGCCCAGATGGATTAAAAGATTGCAATGGATCTGAGGCTGAAGTACATCTCCCATCTTCTTCCTTTTTGAGTAAGTTTGTAGCAGCTATCCTTTGCCTGTACCACCATTATGTGTTGAACATACGGGAAGCAGTTTGTCTTATTTGTTAACAAGTCTTTGGATTGTGGGAACCCCGTGAACTGAGACAATCCTTTGGAGATATATGATTTAGATCATCACATCCTCAACCATGAACTGGGCCTAGGCTGTAATGGGACAGGATGTGAGCTGTTTGGATGAGCATATGAACTTATTTTGTGTGTAAAATAAGTATTAGTTGTATGGCAAGAAAGCAGTCAGATTTCAGGATATGTCTCCAGCAATGCTTACAGTCCAAAGCTTTGACAGCCCATCAGAAAGGAATGTATTTTTCTTCCCCTTGAAAATCCAAAAGGCTTCGGAACACATCCTTAAGGTAGAACTTACTGAAAACAATGGCAGGTGGCATCCAGTTCTAGATCATAACAGAGTAAACAACTTCCCTTTAACACTGTTTTTCTACAGACACTTGCTCTTACAGTCTAGCCTACCTGTTGCAAAAAGACCCCATGTTACATGCAGCAGCTGCATGATATATCCCAGCCAAATCCCTTCTAAATTTTCAGTTGACAGCCAGCATTGCTATCAGACATATTAATGAGCAAACCTCTATTCTGCAACTTCTGATTGTCATGCCAAAGGCTTAAACTAGATCCACGCCTATCACCATGCATTAAACTAAAGTCAAAATGGACCAAAGATTATATATATATATATATATATATATATATATATATATATATATATACACAGAAACACTAAATCTACTAGAAGAAAAATTAGTTAGAAATCTCAAAGACATAAGTATAGGTAGAGAGTTCATGAACACAATTTCAACTGCACAAGATGTACTTCAAAGAATAAACAACTGAGACTTTAACTTACTAAAAAGGTTTTGCAAATCAAAAGAAATCACCAACAGAGAAAAAAGCCAATCAAATTGGGAAAAATTTTGCCAACTGTCCCTCAGACAAAGGACTTCTATCTAGAATGTATAAAAAATTGAAAAAAATCAGGCCCTCCCAAACTCAAAGACCCAATCCAAAATGGACATCTCAGATGAATACACAATTCTCAGATGAAGAAGTACAGATGGTAAATAAATACATTAGAAATGTTCAACATCATCGGTCATTCAAGAATTGCAAATTAACACTAACGTTTCATCTCATTCTAGAAAGAATGGCCAATGTCATGAAATCAACCAATAACAAATGCTTTAAGGTTGTGCGGAAAAAGGAACCCGTCTCCATTTTTAGTGGGAATGTAGACTGGTACAACCACTGTGGAAATCAGTGTAGAGATTCCTCCAAAAACTAGAATTAGAGGTCCCTTATCAATCCAGTCTTTCCCCTTCTGGGTATCTACCCAGAAGAATTAAAAACATCATACCATAGCGATACACATGTGCCCATGTTTATAGTAGCACAATTTGTAATAATCAGATCTTGGAAACAACTCAAATGCCCATCAACCAAGGAATGGATAAAAAAGATGTAGTACTTTTTTATTTTAAAGAGAATAAAACAAAAGAGGACAGAACAAAGCAGATCAGAACAAAACAATGTAAGCAACACAGTACTTTACAACAAGACAACCAGATATTAACAGTAGCTACCATAAAGATGTAGTACTTTTTTACAATGGAGTACTACTTAGCTATAATGAAGAATAAACTCAAGGCTTTTAAGGTAAATGGATGCAACTGGAGACCATACTCATAATGTGAAATAAGTCAGACTCTCATGTGTAAGCACAGTTTTGTCTTCCTAGTGTAAGAAATTGAAAGAGTAAAGAAACCCAAAAAGTATGATAAATATTGTGAAAGGGAAAGAAACTGCTCAAAGGGAAAGAGCAACTCGGATGGGGAAAAGGAGAAAAGAAGAAAAGAAAAAGAAAAAAAATACAAATATGTATTTATGTATATGTACAAGTTAGCTAAGGTAATAATACTACTAATTCTATTAGTTCAAGGAAAGGAAGAGTTAGTGCTCATATTGTATGATCAATTTTGCATGCCTATATCTGGTAATCTGAGCAACTCTTTTGAACATATATGCAATATAACAACCATTATAAAATTCCTATCATCGTGTCTTGAAATCCTGTATGCTATTATTTTGGGGGGTTTTGTTTGTTTTGTTTTGTTTGTTTTTTGTTATGTGTTTTTTCTCTTTAAAATGAAAAAAATCATTGCAAGCATTGCTGTTGCTAGAAATATTTTCCTTAATCTCACTATCCAATCCTTCTCCTTTAGATCCCTAGCATTCCATGCTGTTTCTAATAGTGTAAATCATTCCTCACATTGTCTACTGATTAGCAGTCACCTAGGTCCTCCATTAGAAATACAGATCTTGGTAACAATACTTACCTGACTTATATCTTAAGCACTTAGAAAAATATACAGTATATGGTTGAACAGCTGTAAATCAGTAATTTAGATAAATATAAGTGTAGAAATAGGATAACTAAATAACTAAGATAGTTGAGGGAGGAAACAATCAAACTATTAAATTTGTTTTTAATAGATAAGAGAGGTTGAGATTTCTGCAAATAGACACTGACCTGAGTACAAAAGCTTATAACATGGTTAAGAAAAGAATTCCAAAATGACTTACTCAGTTCTGAATCAGTTTGACAAAAGATTGGGGCCACAGAAGGCACAATAAACAATATCAAGGATTCTAAACAGGTTGCCTTCAGGTTATTTTTGTAGCCTTAAAAACAACTTAGGGTCCCAAAATGTTTCAGTCTATGTGAGCTGAATTTATCAAAATTTACCATATTAAAATCAGTATTGGAAATTGAAAATATATGTATTAATTTTCCAGTGATAATCACATGAGTTAGTATTAGTATAATAACACATTTTTATAAAAAATTAATACATTTCCTAATAAGCAATTTAGTGAGAACAGTGACATTGCTTTTCAATTTTGCAAATTTCTTTAATATTTATCAGAAGAATTCTTTAATGTCTGAATCAATTCTCATATCTGTCTCTCCACTCTACCTTTTAGAATGTACTGGTTTTGTTAAAGTAAGTGAAGAAAATCCATCCACACATGGATGCATAATTTGAAGAAGGAGGTATATTTTAATAACTTTTTCAGTGAGCAGTACATATTTATCTTTCGTACTTCACCAAAATTCAACAGGTGGTGGTTTCTTAAAGGTTAGTTATCATATAAATTCTAAAGCAGTATTGATAGATTTTCATCCCCAATTACTTTAAATCTCCTTGCTATATCCTGTCCATTGAAGGTATTGTTTAGTCAGGAATCATTTTTATAACAGCATATACAGGTCATTTAGAAAACACTGTTCATTTAATTCCAAAGGTCTGAGAAATGTTAACAAATTTTATAACTCAATATCAAAAATTCATATTGATCACATCACCTCTGACTTTATTAGTTTGTTCTTTAAGTACTAAGAAAGTGCCAAATACAATAACTGGTATTAATTTTTTAAATTATCATTTTTATCATAAATTCAAATTGTATTAATAGCATTAAATACTGTCAGTTGTTTCCCTTGTAGAGACAAATTTATTTGGTTCAAGAACATGTCTCCCAAATACCCAAATCTGAATGCTTAAAGTTTTTTCTCTCAGTTGTTCAGTAAAAGTTATGTCTGCGGAAAAGTAAAATTGCTAGTCCAGCTCACAGCCAAATCACTCACCTGCCTTTCCTGAAGACACTTAATGTATTCTGACATGCAGCAAACATGCCTTATCTGAATTTCTCATTTTATAATACAAAGTATAAGAAAGAATGGTGGTCGAAATTTGAGGTTAATATCATTAACAACTTTTCCTATTCTATCATTTTTTCCTTCAGTAAATTTGGCATTTTTTCCTTCTTTTCTGCATAGTCAGGGTGTTAAAGTTCAGTGACTGGCCCAGTTTGGAACCATTATCTTAATCCACAATGAACCAAAAGTTTAATGCAACAGTTTAATTTTGTAAGGACAAGAAAAATGTCAACAGAGTACAAAGATATATACCATCTCAGTGTTAAAAAGCTAGTCGACTTTAAAACTCCTCCAAAAGTCCTAGGAGAATGCATTTCTCTCTCCTCTTCCTTCAGTTACTGGGTTCTAGGGTGCTGGAGTTTCCTTCTGGAAGTGGTTTCTAGGTTCTACCTGTCTACGTGAACAACGAATTGGTCAAGCACCAATGGTAACAAGGTTTTACATTTATTAAAGGTAGAAAAAATAGCTAGCTCTGCAGGGTGAGTTTGGGCCAAGGAAAAGTAAGAGAAAAAAGTACACTCCACACTGCAAGAGTGAACTACCGTGAAGAACACAGTGGCTGGCAGCTCAATGGCCGCGGTCCTTTGTGCATTACCCATTTGTCATGTGATGTCAGGGCCAGGCCATCCTATAACACCTGCTTCAGTTCTGTGAGAAGTCTCCATGCAGGACCTTGGAAACTGTTCTGCCCGTGTGTCCTGGGGTTTTGTAATTAACAGATCGTGCCTACTTTCCCAGCCAGCTTTAACCAGTCCCTGATCTGTCTCACTTGCACCTGTGCTTCATGGAACATTCTTTGAGGTAATCTGCACTATGTTTGCTCAGTACTCATTAGTTTTCCAGGGTCAAAATGCAGAGAGAGTGAATTTCAGAAATATTGTACAGTTATATCTCATGTTTGAAAATAATTCAGTGTATCTTAAAGTAATATTTATGTGAATCTATTAACAGAAATTAATATCTGAACTAATACAATGTGAGTAATGTCACATGAAAATAAAACTATTTGTACATGTAAATATGCAATGTTACATGTAAATATTACATACAAATACAACAGAGAAGCAGAACAGAAAAGAAAGGAAAATCTGAAATTTAGTAAAAAAGAAATTTAATACTGGCACCTTATTAAGAAAAATATTTTTGTTATTCTCAGATATTAAAGGCATCCTTATACCCAAATATATATGCATGTAGACGAATCTAAATATACAATTAGATGTTCATTTAAGATTGTGCACAAAGTTGTATATAATTTCTCCCACTATGTGAAATAAATTTTTTTCCAGGGACTGTGTTTGGCCTTTACCAGTTGCGCTTTATAATGTGATTTAAAGGCAGAGTTTTCAAAAAGGCAATTAATGTTAAATTGGGTAATGAGTAAGTCCAAGTCTAATATGACTGTCTGACTTACTAGAAGAGATTTGAACAGACACACACACACACACAGAGAAAAGACAATATGAGGTCAGAGAGAAGACAGCCACATACAAATTAACAGAAGAAGTCTTGGAAAAATTCAACCCAGTTGATTCCTCACTCTTGGGGTTTTAGCCTCCAAAATTGAGAGAAAATGAATGTCTGCTGTTAAAGCTACTGGGAATAGTATTTGTTATGGCAGTTTTAGAAAGCAACATAGAGAAGGTAATTAAATGGAATAGGTCACAGACATTTTATTATGAGCTTTGTGATCATAATAGAGACTAATTAAGGAAAGATGTTAAGAACAGTGAAACTTCAAGTTATAAAACTACCAAACTCCAAACTGCAATTGGAACTCTTACAACATGAAAACTTCTTCCTTGGGGAAGTAAGCGAGTCTTTCTACACGTGTTCCCTACATAACTCTGCTCTGTTCAACTGTCAACAAAAATTCAACCAGAAATATGTCATGGCTTTCTGTCACTTATTGTTTCTGTACCATACATAGTGATCTCTTAGTCATGTATAATGAACTCATGTGCTTAAACACACCACCTTGCCCCAGCTCATTCATTAATTTATTTCTTCATTCATTTTCTTACTCACTGAATAGATATCGATATCTTGATAGAAAACTAGAATTAAAAGGTAGTTCTATATCCCAGCCATTCATTTTAAAACAAATAGTTCCTATGCTTTTAAAGTTTATATTCTGTTCAGAGAACACACAAGATAAAAATATCTATATCTTATCAATATCTACATAATAAACTATGCATATAATGAAATTCAAGTGAGTATTGCTGATTTATTTAGAGAAGCCTCTCTGAAGAAATGAGTCAAAAACCAACCTGAAAAGAAGTGAAGATCAGGGCCGGGGGTTTAGCTCAGCGGCGTAAGTGCCTGCTTGGCAAACACAAGGCCGTGAGTTCGATCCCTGGCACAAAAGAAGAAGAAGAAGAAGAAGAAGAAGAAGAAGAAGAAGAAGAAGAAGAAGAAGAAGAAGAAGAAGAAGAAGAAGAAGAAGGGAAGATCCAAATCATTCTGAAAGGATTATATATAACTTGAAGAAATAGAAAATGCAAAGGCTCTGGGGTAGGTCTGGTGGAGGAAGCTCTCCACGCCCAGATGGAAATATGTGAAAATGAGAGCAATGAGAGACTAGATTAGAGAAGCTGAGTGACGGCTTTGGTTATTTTTAAAGCCAATACGTGACTTTTACTCTCAGTAAGATAGGAAATCATAAAGCAGAGGAATGACCTGACCTACCCTGCCATTATTAGAACCCCTAGACTGCCATTTAGAGACTTATGAGAGATGACACTAGGCCACTTAGGAGTCTTGGTAACAACTGAGGCAAGAAAGATGATGAAGGTTTTCTGCTCGTCCTACATCGTAAGAGTCATTCTGTGTCTTTTTGAAAGCACATTCTTGTTGGTTTCTTTTTAAAAATTATTATATAATCATTCCACCTTGTGTACATTATCAAAATGTCACAATCTTTCCTAAAAATGAATAGAATTATTTGTCAATTTAAATTACTAATTTTAAAAATAAATGAATAACTCCCCAACATTCAAAACATTATTGTGATTCACTAGGCTTGAGGTGACATTCAGCAGCTTATGTACTTAGTAAGTGTCTCATATGATTCTTCTTATCAGGCAAATATGAAAGTACAAGCTCAGAGAAAGTGTAGGAGAAGGCTTAAGATTCTGAGTCAATATTTCTAAGGTCAAAGAGACAGGAGTAGACATCAGGTATGTCACAAGGAGCAAAGCTAAGGTTGACGCCAACAGTTGGAGGTATACCATCGTCAGAGCAGGCCATCAAGGGTGGATTACCTCCCGGAAGGACAAATGCTGGAGGGCCACCAGGAAAGACAGTTTTCCTAAACATGCTACATATGAATACCTTCCAGTCCATTAGACCACCAGTCCCCAATGTGTTCGGCAGCAAGGACCAATTTCTCGGAAGATAATTTGTCCACAGATCAAAGGTGATGGTTTGAGGAAGAGCCAAAGAAATGCATAATCTAGGTCCTCGACATGCATAGTTGACCTACCTTCTTTCACAACCTAATGTCTTGAGGATAAGCTTAGGGAATGGAGTAGTTCTATAAACACAAGTGAAACTTGACTTCCTAGTGCAACGCACGCCTACTGCTGTGCAGTGCTGTGCAGTTAGCAGGGCACCAGCTAGATGCATCCGTGGCCCAGGGGTTAAGCGCCCCCTACACAGCCATCTGTATTGGCTCCTGTCCCAGCCTGTCTCCCTCCCACCCTGCCTACTGGCCTTCCTACAAGCCTGAGTGAACGGGGAAGGCTGAGGGTCTTGTAAAAATTAATTTATATGGCATTGGATTGAAAAATGTTGGCTGTGAAGTTGTTTCCTGATTAGCGTTGGAGTCAGTAAACTGACTAAGAAAGACTGGGGCAGGTGTAGTACTACAGGCCTTCAGTCCCAGGGCTCTGGAGGCTGAACCACGAGGACAGCAAGTGTGAGTCCAGTCTGGGCTATTTAAGGAGACCCTGTCTCAAAATCAAATCAAATCAAATCAGATAAATGCAGGACTGAGCATGTAGCTCAGTGTATAAGCCTGGAGTTCGATACCCAGTACCATTTAAAAAAACCTTGCCTTCAACAATGAGGATGGGAATCAAGGCACTTCAAGTAAAAAAAATTACATTTGGATCACACTGGTACAACCTTCCAAGAGCATATGTATATATACATATATATATATATTTGCACAATAAATACATAGAGCATTCTATATTGCTAAGAAACTTCCTGAACATTGAGCACGTGATGATAAGACACAAATTTGTTCCTTTTCCAGAGCCTTACATGCTGATGGGAGGATGGAAAATAACAAGTAAAAATTTAAAAAAGCAGTGTAATTTCAAATGGTCATGTGTGACATGAAAAAAAAATAAAGCATGATCTTGAAATAGCTATGACATTAGTGAAAAACTTGTGAAATTTGAATAAAGTCTTCAGTTTGGCCAGTAGTATCATACTTGTTAGTTTTCTGTTCATAATTATGGTTATGCAGGAGGTTAACATTAGGGGAAGTGGGGTAACAGATGTAGGGGAACACTTGTACTCTTCTCGAAATTTTTCTCCAAGTCTAAAATTAGTTCAAAATAAAAATTGAAAAAAAATAAACATAGAAGAATAACAAGGGAAAAGGAACTGCTGAGTGCTAGAGAGGACTTTTTAAATAGGGTGGCCAAAGATGACTGCTTTGAGACGGTGTTTGAGCAAGCTTCTACACACAAAGGGTAAGGGGGAAAGGGCTCCAGTGGGAGAGTATAGTAAAAGCAAAGGCCAGGAGGCAAAAATGAACACTGCAAATTTAAAAGAAAGAAACAAGGCCTTTGTTGGTGAAGTCAAGAGAAAAGTAGAGAACAGGTCATAAAAGAAGTAAATAATTCCCATCTGGTCATATTTTGCTGAAAAACAAATGTGTTCTTTGTTTTGGAAGTCATTAGAAGTTTGCAAGGAAGAGAATAATATAATGATATACATATATGTTTATATATGTATGTATGTATATATATATATATATATATATATATATATATATATATATATGACAAAATGGAATGAGAGAAGAACAGAGACCAGGAAATTAAATGAGTGAGTACTGTAAAAAAAACAATTCCACATATTTCGGGGGAAAGGGGAAAGAAGTTGAAGTAAAACATGGGAATCGGGGCAGATAGGATGATTCTAAGGATCAGCGCTGAAAACAGCCAACAGGATATACTGACTGCTTGGCAATTAGGTCTGAGGAGAAGCGAGGAAATGAGTATGAACCCTGAAGTCTGACCCGACCTTGACTGTGTGACGGCATAGCACGAAGTTGGTGCTCCCACTATGCCGCCTGAAATGCAGACTTGGCTTGTGCTCGGAGACTGAACTCAGTTCTTTTGCACTGACTTACAGCTCCTGCTCCTCCTCCCAACTCTTTTTTTTTTTTTTAATTTATTTTGAGACAAGGTCTTACCAGTTTACTAAACTGCTCAGGTTAGGATCCAAATTATCATTCTCCTGCCTCACCCTCCAGGAGAGCTAGGACTAAAGGTGGGGTGTGTGCCACCATGCCCAGTGAGTTTAAATAATATGAAATATCTTAGAGGAGATCACAGTAATGTATTGATTTAGCTATGAATAGTGTGTTTCTTTTTCCTTCCTGTGATATTTATATAATCCACATATATAGATTACAAATTTTCCTACATCATAAAATGTGTGTGGTTTACATGTTGAGCAAACTGATTCTTTCATCATTCTTTTTTTACAGCACAACTTGTCACTTCCTCAGATGGTACACAAAGAATCAATCCCCGACAATCAGCAAGTAACATGGAGCTGAATTACTATTGCAAGGGGAACTTGGAAAAGAAAACCCATGGAGTATATTGTACTGCAGCAAAGCCCCAAATATCATTGCGAAAGAGTTGTCCTTGGCAAGACTCTCCCACCCTATAGCTAAATATCTTCTCTCTTTCCTTTATAAAATACTGGGTTTTTTCTCTGCATTTCCCAGATTCAGACTACTCTTTTTGAAAAAAAAAAAACTGGATGGATTATCACTCCCTGAGCTTGCTTTTTGGGGAATATCTTCTCTACAGCCCACTGGTCAATGATGCCTTCCACACTCATAGATCATTTTGCATGATAGACACAATTTCCACCAGATCACTATTATCAGAAGATGGTAACCAGATCAACCTGCTGGTGGGGTATCATGATCTGCTCTACGCAGAGAATCCAGGTTTACAGATGAGCACCAAAGAAATAGTCACTTTTTAAAAAATCGTCAGGGATAATTGCATCCTAAGAGAAATTATTAGATCATCCTTATTTTCTATACCGAGGATAGCCTGTGGGATAGTGCATGTTTCATGCACAGTTGCTTTCAACGTATTTTGCAAATTAAGACTTGCATCTAGAAGGGAAAGGTTTCTCCTTCTAAGAATGACAGGAATCTCAAAATGATGTCAGAGAGCCTCGAAATACGTAAGATTCCTTAAACAATGAAGGAGCTACATCCTGAATGAAGGCGCACCAGACAAATTCTGTCTTAAAACAAGATAATATCAAGAAATAACCAACATCTATGACCCTCGCTGTCAATCAGACACTGCTTTGCATTTCAAGTGGAGTGTATTTAATCAACGCAGTATTTCCAGGAGGCCGACGCTATTTGTAGGAATGCTATTTCATCCTTGAGTTCTATTTTTAAAATCTTTTATTTTATTTTAGAGAGGAAAAAGCAATTATACAAATTTCAAAACAATATAGTAGGAGAGTAAAAATCATTAATACGTTGCATATTTTTGTCATCAAGGTAGTTGCTCAGATTACAAGATATAGCCATGAAAAATTGGTCAAACATTATAAGCACAAAATTTCTTTTCAATGAACTAATAGAAATTAGTAGTTTAACTGTCTTGTATACTTTTTGGTTCCCGGGATATATTTTTTATTTTCACTTCCTTCTTTTCTCTTTTCCCTCATCCCAATTTATCTTTCATTTTGAACAGTTTTTCCCTATTTCCCATCTATTACATATATTGGATCTTATTCACTATTTCAGCCTCTACCCTAGGAAGACAATATGATACTTGCACATGTGTATCTGGTTTATTTCACTCATAAGCAGGGTCTCCAGTTGCATCTATCTACCTATAAAAGTCTCAAATTTATTCTTGATGGCTGAGTTGCAATATGAAAATATTGCATCTTTTTATCCATTCATTGATTGAAGTTGTTTCCATGATTTTAGCTGTTACAACTTATGCTGCTGTTAAGATGAATGCACATATATTGCTATGGTATGGTGTTTTTAATTCTTCTGGGAAACTATCCAGATCGATTAGGATCTCAACCCTAGGTATGAGAAGCTCTACACTGATTTCCACAGTGGTTTTACCAGTCTGCACCAGTCTACACCAACAATGGAGAGAGATTCCTCTTTCCACACAACCCCGCCAGCATTTGTTATTGGCTGGTTTGTGGATCCAGTCATTTTTTTCTGGGATGAGATGAAATCATAGTATTGTTTTAATTAATATCTCTCAAATGACCAGTGATATTGAACATTTATTTGCCATTTGTATTTCTTCATCTAAGAAATGTGTATTCATCTGAGATGACAATTTTTGGATTAGGTCTTTTAAATTTGGGGGGTTGTCTGATTTTTTTTTATTCTTCATAGGTTCTAGACAGAAGTCCTTTGTCTTCTAGACAGTGGAACAACTGTCCCCTTATAGACAGTGCAACAACTGTCTATAACTTTTCCCCCAATATGTGAGTTGTCTTTTTATCTGTAATTTCTTTTGTTATACAATATCTTTTGTTTTTTGAGGAACATAAGATGTTTTTAAATTTTATTTAAAGAGAAAAAAAGCAAAACAGAAAAAAGGGTTTATTTTCTGCTATTGATTTTTGAGTGTTGACTTTGTATCTAGCTAAATTATTGAATTGTTATTAAATCTAGAAGTCTTTTGATGGAGTATTTGGAGTCGTCTACACACAGTATCATGTCATCTGCGAATAATGGTAATTTAACTTCTTACTTTCCTATCCTTATTTTATTTCTCTCTTGTCTAAGTGCTCCAGCTAATATTTCCAGAACTGTATTGAAAAGGAGTGTTGAGGGGCTGGGGATTTAGCTCAGTGGCTTAACTGCCTGCCTGGCAAGTGCAAGTTCATGAGTTCAATCCCCGGTACCAAAAAAGAAAGAAAGGAAGAAAGAAAGAAAGAAAGAAAGAAAGAAAGAAAGAAAGAAAGAAAGAAAGAAAGAAAGAAAGAAAGAAAGAAAGAAAGAAAGAAAAAAGAAAAGGAGTGTTGAAAAGGAGTGTCTTGTTCCCGACTTTAGAGTAAACGTTTTCAGTTTTTGTCTACTTAGTATGATGCTGGCAGTTGGTTTGTAATAGATGACTTCTGTCAGATTGCGGTAAAGATCATCTATTCTGATTTTTATGTGGTTTTTATCATGAATGTGTGTTGGATCTTGTCAAAAGCTTTTTCTGCATCTACTTAAACTATACTGTGCTTTATTTGTCTTTTGCTCTGTTGATATTGTGTATTGCATTTATTCATTTGCATACATTAAACCACCCCTGCATTTCTGGGATGAATTCCACTTGTTCATGGTGAATAATCTTCTTGATGATTTGATGCATTCTGTTTGCTAGTGTCTTTTTGAGAATATTTGCATCTATGTTCTTAAAAGGAGATTGGCATGTAGTTCTCTTTTTTGGCTGAGTCTTTCTCTGATTTTGGTATCAGGGTAATATTGGCCTGGAGTGAGTTAGGGAGTGTTGCTTTCCTTTCAATTTCATTAAAGAGTTTGAGGAGTATTGACATTAAATCTTCTCTACATTTCTTGTAGTATTCAGCAGTGAATTAATCAATACCTGGGCTTTTCTTTGTTGGTAAGTTTTTAATTATGTTTCCAATCTCATTAACTGACATTGGGTTATTTAGAATTTTTGTATATTCTAGACTCAGTTTTGGTAATTCACATGTATCTAGGAATTCGTCCACTTATTCTATGTTTTCCATCATATGAGAGTAAACGTATTTTACAGAAAAAGGGAAGAAATAATACAGAATTTAAAAAACAGTAAGAAATCACTAGCTGATAAGTTACATATTTTTATCTTAGAAGTAGTTGCTCAAGTTACAAAAAAAGCATAAAAAACGGACAATCAAATAATAAATTTTTGAAGTAGTTATTGAAGATATTATGTAATTTCTAGCGAATCCATAGTGATTTCACCTTTTCATTTCTCAGTGCATGAATTTTAGTCTTTCCTTTCCTTTTTTTGATAAGGTTAGCTAAGGAAATATCAGTTTTATTTATTCTTTCAAGGAAACTATTCTTCAATTCATTAATTCTTTGTATCATTTTCTTACTCTCTATTGCATTAACTTGCACTCTAATCTTTATAGTTTCCTCTGTTGTATGGGTTTTGGGCTTGTCTTGTTCTTTTTTCTAGAAAATAGAGGTGCAACATTAGGTCGTTTATTTGTGCTTGTTCTGTTTTCCTGATGTGGCAACTCACTGTTATAAAATTCCCTCTTAGGATGGCTTTCCTTATGTCCTACATGTTCGAGTATGTTGTATTCGCATTTGTTGAGCTACAGATATCATTTAATTTCTTCTGTGATCCATTGGTTGTTCAGGAAGATGTTAATTTCCACGTTTATGGACTTTTTGAGCTTTTTTGCCATTAATTTCCAATTTCATTGCACTATGGTCAGATAATATTCATGGAATAATTTCAATTCCTTTGAATTTACTTAAGCATGTTCTGTGGGTTAGTATATGGTCTATTGTAGAGACCATCTCATGTGCACCTGAGAACAATATGTATTCTGATGATGTTGCATGGGACATTCTGCAAACATCTACTGCATCTATTTGTTCATAGGCTTTGTTCAGTTCCGATATTTTCGTCTAATTGCTTTATCTCTTTGTGACCATAGTGTATTAATGTTCCCCATTACAATTGTGTTCTTTATTTGATTTTTCATGTCTATTAATATTTCTCTTATATAGTTGAGTGCTCACATATTTGGTGCATACATATTTATGATTGTTGTCTCTTTCTTCTGAAATTTTCCCTAGCAAGTATGTAGTGACATTTTTGATCATTTTTGGTTTGAAGTTCACATTGTCTACTAACAGAAGAGACATCCCTGCTTTTTTCTAGGTTCGTGTGGTATAGAATATTGTTTTTCATCCTCTGACATTCAGGCTATGAATTTCTTTTTGAGTTAAATGTGTTTCTTGTATACAACATATTGTTGGACCTTGTTTCTTGATCCACTCTGTCAGTCTGTTTCTTTTGATTGGTGAATTCAGAACATGTAAATTAATTGTTATAGCTGATATATGCTCATCTTTGTCATGATATTTTCCTGCTGTTGGTTCCCTGCTTTTCACCTGTTTAACTGCTTGCCCTCTTTGCTGGTTTCTTTCTGTTGTTGTTCTTGGAATTGTGGTCATTTTTATCTCTGTCTAGAATATCTCTCAGTACTCTTTATAGGGTTGTTCTTTGTCATAGAAGTATCTTATTTCTACATTACTTTTGAAAGATAGTTTTACAGGGAATATCAATCTAGTTGGAAGTTATTTTGTTTCAGGACATGAAATTCTTCACTCCAAGCTTTTCTTGACTTGAGAATTTATATTGCGAAGTCTGGCATGATTCTGATAGGTATTTCTTTTATTAGTGATTTTTTTCTTTTTTCCAACAGTTTTTAATACTCTATTCTTTTTCATTTTTTATTTTATTTTAAAGAGGATAAAACAGAATAAAATCAATCAAAACAAACCAGTGCAAGAGATACAGGATTTCAAAACATTATTAAATCAACATTAGTTACCATAATGCCTCTTGATATCTCCAAAATAGCTGCTGATAACTTCGGACATAGTAAAAATCAAACAGAACAGAACAGAAACAATAAAAATAAAACAATGAATGCAATAAAAGACTTCAAATCATGCCAATAGTAAATCCAAAATTGCTACCATCATATTCTTGCTATCTTTGAAATAGCTGCTCTTGCCATCAGATTTGACATAAACAAAACAAAAGAAACTAAAACCCAACCCAACAAAACAATGGAAATGATATAGAACTTCTAAAACAAGATCACAAGAAACCAACAATGACTGCAGCCCTCAAAAGGAGATTCCCCACCCCCAGATGCCACACTGTGTACTGCTATCCTCTGAACCTATGCTCAGACCACTGGCAATGTTGGTGAAGCACCAAAGAACCACAGGCATCCAATTGCATTTCACCTCGATAGCTCACATCACAGTCTGTGTTTCTCTGGATAAGCCATTCACTTACAGGGTGGGTGGGGAGACTGGTACTTCTAATTTTCCAGCCTACACCCCAGAAGGGGCTGGAGTCTGTCTGTTTCAGTCCAGTGGTGGCCCGCACATGGTGCTGGTTCCGAGACTGGGCTTGCTTCCTGGTGTGGCCTTCTTCTCTCTACCCTCGGTCCACAAATGGCCTAATCCTCTATTCTTGAGCTGAATTTCTGGAATCTTGATTATTATATGTCTTGGTGTAATTTTATTTTGGTCATAAATGTTTGAAATTCTATATGTTTCATTGATTTGAATGTCAAATTCTCTATCCAAGCTTGGGAAATTTTCTGCCATTATTTCTGTGAGAAATTTTTCTTTTTTTGTGGCATTTACAGTCTCCATCTTTCACATTGACCCCAATCAATCTTATCTTACTCTCCTTTGCTTCATTTTGTAGCTGTTGGATTGATTTTTCAGGGTCTCTTGCTGTTTTTAAGATATCTTTCTTCTCATGATCACTATCTGAAATTCTGTCTTCAAGATCTACTATTCTTTTTTTTTTTTTTTTTTTTTTTTTGTACTGGGGATCGAACTCATAACCTCGCACTTGCCAGGCAGGCACTTAAGCCACTGAGCTAAATCCCCGGCCCTAAGATCTACTATTCTATCCTCTCCTTCAATCTGTTGCATATACGTTCAATGGAGGTTTCACTCTCTTGAATTTCCATTTGAATCTGTTTCATGGATTTTATTTCTTGCCTGTGTTGGGCATTTTTTTGTTTCCATCATTTTTCTAAGCTTATGTATTTTTTATCTATATCTTCTCTAATATCTTTGATTGTAAGCATCATTTCTATTTTATACATGAGAGATTATTTTGCTCTATAACCTTTTCCATTTGTTTCTTTCCTTTCTGTTGCTATCATTTCAGGAAGTTCCAGTACTTGAGTTCCAATTTTGTCTGTCACATTGTGTTCCTGGCTTGTTCTGGGTAGACTGGGGGTCTGAGGTTGCATTTTGCTACTGCCTTTGTCATTTTCTGTTTTCTCTTTCTTATTTTATTCTGTGTTCCATATTGATGCTTGACAATATCTTATGATAGATGGTTTTATCACTAGTATTGAGGCTTCCCTAGTAGAGGTCTTTAGTTCAGGAATGTCCTTTAGATGTAGGTGGTCCTTTGCAGCTGTCCCAAGAACCTATCTGCCCTATTTGTAAATGATGCAAAGTTACTATTTGACTCAGTACCCACTCTTTTGGTACTGGGCTGTGGTGATGATAACGACCCCATACAATCATAATGCTATCATACAGGGGAGAAAAACTGATTATAACATGTATGGCATCCTGTGTAAAGTAGGACAGTTAGTAATATCAATAGCTTGAAGTACAGCTTGACTATGAAAACCTATACTAACCACTAATCTGCTATCTCTGACCACAGAAACAAATTTTAAAGGTATATGACAAAATCAAACATGTACCATGTGTACTTATGCCGTGATTTTCCCCTTAGTGGAGTGATTTTACCCTTCTGCAAGGGCCTTAGAAGGTTAAGATGGGCAGGGTACAGGCTAAAGTGATGAATGAGTCAAATATAGTAGTCAAGACTGAAGGTCAAAGGATGATCACCCAAGTTTTGAGAAGCTAGAGGACCTAGGAGGGAAAGATGAAATAGAGTGTGAAGGTATAATTAGAAAGAGAAGAGACAATGTTTACCTACTTGAAAGTTTAAATTCAAGAAGTAGTTGAAGAAAAAGAGAAAAAAGATCAACAGAAAAAAACAAAAAGAAAGGTAGGGGGGAAAAAAAGAAGAAATGAAACAGAAAGAGAGGAGAGGAAAAAAATACAAAAAACCCACAAAATACAAAACAAAACAAGATGACATCCAACAAGACAGGAAAGAGATAATCAATCACAAAAATAAGGGAGAATAAAACTAATAAAATACTTCTGGTATTTACAGTTCTGTAATAATGTGTATGTCAGATCCCAGAAATGTGCTGTGTACTCCAGCCCAGTTTGCCATGGGAACTGTATGGTACAGTATGGAGTTGATCTCAGCCTCTGGCTATGGGGGCTGCAACTGGTCTTGTGTTAGTGGAGCTCTCCAGAGCCCAACGACTGGCTCCTGTCTGCTGTTTTGACACTTCCAAGTTGCTGGTTTCACTGATTACTCCACCCTCCAAAGGCATGTTTGTGCCCGCGTGCCTGGGCCCGGCTGTCGTCACACCTGAGTTATATGATGAATATGAGGTGTTATGGCTTTACTCAAATGTCTCCCAAGGGACTCATGTGTTCAGAGGTAGGTTTTTGAGGGTAATGAGATCATAGGGACAACAAAGTCATCACAGATTAATGCACTAAAGAGTTGATAGCTGACTGTGTTTTGGGAGTTAGATCCTGCTAGAAATAGGCAAGTTAGGAGGATACAACTTGGAAAACCATATAATTGCCATCAACAGCTCCTCTTTCTCTCTGGCTCTTGTTCTTCCTGTTTCCTGGCTGTCATCAGATGAGCAGCTTGCTTCCGCCACACCTTTCCACATGACGTTTCTGCCTTGAAGTCTATGAGCTATGGGCTGAATGGACTTTCCTGAGTTAAATTGCCTATGTCAGGTATTTTGTCCAAGGGATGAAAAGATGACTAACACAATAGGTTTCCTAAAGTTCTGTAACTCAGCAAAAATGGGAGAATAGGGAAAAATTATTTTTAAGAAGGACAAATACAAATAAATTTTAATTTGCTATGGGATCACAGGCTATATATATAGAAGTAGATGTCGGTCTCAATTTAGACATGACCTGTCCTATAAAAGAGGAAGCTATTGAGCTGATATGGCACTTTCACTGATACATAGTCACATGATGATCATTAATTCAGGAGCAGAGAACAAAGCAGGTTTGACTAGGTTTTGATTCTGCTAATGCAAAAAAGCAATACCAGTGGAGGATATACCAGTGGAGGTATATCCACTGCTAAAAGAAGCTATTTGGATATGTGTGATACTGGGGGAGGGGGGAGATTGAGTCACCCGAGTGAGACAGAGCAAGGGATAGTGACTTCTTAAAAAGGAAATGATGCCAGGACGTAAAGCGTAACAGTGACCATACAAGCAGAAAGGGGCACATGCTGCACATGTTTTTTACAGTTAATAGCCTCACTTTCAATCACAGCTTGCAACTGACTTGCCTTCATAAGATTTCTAATTTAACTGAGACGTGGGTTTTTCAACTGGAAAATGACCACAGTAATTACATCTATTTCTTATATTTATCTGATGAAAAATGAGGAAGTTAAGTACACGCACAGCGCTGAATACATTCCAGGAGTTCAGTAACTGATGACGTCTTTCTGTTTCTCACCCTTTCTTACCAACAGTCACAACTGAGGTGTCTGTGGCTCCCAAATTTTTGAAAGAGAACAAAGCATGATATCATTCTAGAGACTCTGGGACAGTCATCAGGAGAAAGCAATGTCACACACTTCGTGGTCTCTGATAGAAGCTTCCTTCCCAGCTAAAAGCTCTGCTATTCACCTTGGTTCCTATAATATCTGGGGTACTGCAAAACATTTCTTCTCATAGTATCTCTCCTACAATGTACATTGTTGATGATTCTTTTCTCTAGCTTGTATTTTGTGTTGTGTATTTTCTAATGTCTATTAGCTCATCTAGAAATATTTTCCTAAAAAAATCTAGTTTTTGAGGTGAGTCAAATAAAAAACATAAAATCCCTCAAAAGAAATAGCAATTACTGTGATATTTACTCCTATGAACATGAGAGCTTTCTACATTAAGTACTAAGAAACATAAATTTAACATTAAAAAAACAAAATGTTATATATCTACCTCATTTACTTGTCTTCCCCCTAATTAGAAGCACAAATTTTGAATAGAAGAGCTGATATTACAGAAAATTGCCGTCAAGGAGCTAATTAAGGCAACATACCAGTGCTTTCCACCTCCCTGAAAACACATTTACTCCTCAGTGCGATATTATTTTCATTGACAAAATTTAATGAAATAATTAGGCAGTTGATCAAATTGTCTAATTCATTTGGGCTTTAAATTTATAGGATTTACGTGATCATGTATGCTCTCCACGAAACAGGGATGCTTAGCCTGTCCCTCGAAGAAATGATGGCTTTCTGTTCCCACCATGTACATCAGTATTGCTATTTTTTAAACTCCATATTTCTCCAAATCCTAGTTTTCAAGCCAAGGAATGGAAATTAATGTCTTCTGGTAATGTGAATAATCTCAGGCATCTGTTTGCATAAAGGAACATGTGTGAGAGCTTTTGTTTTTTGTCCCCACAAGGGAGAACGTAAATGGCACTGGAGGAGTCTATTTTTGGAAAGAATATTTTTCAGCTTTAGGCATACACAGAAGTCCATTGGGTCTGCTTGAAAACTGAGAGATGGTTAGGGGAAAGGTCACCTATCACTATACACCTTAATGTTTTCTTGAAAATCCACCAAAATGGTGCTGAGATAACACAGAAGACAGTAGATTTAATGATGTCTAGAGGAAAGTGAAAACAGTAGAAAACCTGATTACAGTTATTTTTGTCCTAGTTATTACTACAGCGGCCCAGCACCTGCATCCACTCTGGTGGTGGGAGCATCTTGCATTTGCTTTGAGGAGTACACCTCGTTCTCTTCTCAGCCTTTGTGTTTCTGGCAGAGCTGATAGCAGCCTTTAGCTCCAAAGTGGATGGCACCACCAGGGCGAGGCAGTTGGTACCTTCCATTTCCCAGAGCTCAGACTCAAATGGAAGCAACCCCCCTCCCAGTTAGAACAAGCAGTCAGGGAGGATATTATGTGAAGAGTTCTATTCCAGCTACTGAGAAAGAAGACCTTCCTTTCAAAATCTTTCTATTGGTTAAGCAGCCACTATCAGAGCTTAAGAATGGAGATATCCAAGAGAAAGCAGAAGCAAAAATGTCCTCTTTACATCTTTTATGCTTAACTCAAGTGATGCAGTAAAGCCGTCATCATCTGTACAAATAAACCTTTTGGTTCAAAGTATTTTATTAGAGCTTTCAATCACTTGCATTGTAAGGAAAAGAAACCATAGTCCCAAAATTCCCAAGATGCTACTAATGTAAACCAGTCATTTTCATTGACCTCATGAGTGGTCATTTATCTCAGTGCTCACAGTGAGTATAGCAGTGCCCTTTACAGATGCTTGAACAAGAATGAAGGTTTGATTAATGAGGACTCTAGGAACCCTAAATCAGGATGTTTTCAGAAATAAAAATATTAAAGGGAAATACAAAAGCATCAAATACCAATTTTGCCTATCTTAAGTATTTCCCTAGACTTAACTTTGTGTGATAATTAAATCCACATTGCCAAAGGAAGTCATTAAAAATACATAAATTGCTAAGCCAGGTATGGTGCCCTGTGCCTGTAATCTCAGCAATCAGGAAGCTGAGGCAGGAGGATGGTCACAAGTTAGAGGTCACCCTGGCCTATGTAGTGAATTCAAAACAACCTAAACTATACAGAAAGACCTTGTCTCAATTTTTTTTAAAAAATATGATATATGCACATCATTAATAGCAAATGGGGATAGGTGACATTAAAAGATCTGGTGATGTTTGTTTAAGAGGCTGAAAGTCCAAATAAATCAGATAACTGGATTGACTCCTTTGACTCCTTATTTTAGCTGAAAACCATTGAATTTGAAACATTAAAATTTTCAAGTATAGGACAACTGGATTCACTAACCCTGCCATAAATAATTGTCAAAGCTTATGGTGACCATTTTGGATAACTGAAAAATTTTGAATTAGAATCTCATGAAAAATTGAGGACTTTTTTTTAATTTGTAGATCTGAAACCAATATAAATGATTTGAAGTAGTATCTTTGAAACGAATTAGAAAATTTAAATTAATAATAAGATACTGATCTAATCATGTGAAGTGCTTTGAAAACACAGCACATATGGTGCCATAAACAGTTAGAATGTTAATAGAAAAGACCTAAGGACCTGAGAATGAGGACCACTGTCCTGTTACAGAAACCTACTTCATAAAACAGAACTGCACTGTGGGAATAGTTTGTCTCCAACATGGCTCCCTCAATGTAGTGACTCCACCAAATCTATCCCATCCATCTCCTTGAATCTGATTCAGCCTTAGTGTTGTTTGCTTGTTTATTTTATTTTGTTTTATTTGACCAGTAGAAAAAGTAGAAGTGATATCCCAGGACATTCAATGCTAAGTCATAAAAAGTCTTGGTATTTTCACGTGGGCCTTTTAGTACTTTTTCACTGAAAAGCTTCTTCTAGGGAGAACCAACCACTATCTAAGTGGTCCGAGGACACCATGTTGTGAGGAAACCCAAACTAGTCTTGTGTAAAGGTACATGGATGGGACAAAAGGAGAGAAAATGGGAGGAAGGAAGGAAAAAAGTAAGGAATGGGAGATGACAGAAAGGGACATACCTCCCTGGCAAATTCTTTTTCAGCCACCCCAACCCAAGTTTCAGGCAGATGAGGAAGAAGGCATCTTGGATTTTCCAGCAGAAGAGAAGTGTTATACAGAACTAATCAAGCAACCAACTAAGGCCCCAGTCTAGCCATCTTGGCAACTCCAATCATTAGATCCATTCCACTGGAGGCACCAAGGGTCATGGAACAAAGCTCAACAGTCTCAGGTGTGTCCCATTCTAATCTCAGGCTCACAAAATGCTATGATTAAAATGGTGGTTGATAAAATGTTGATTGCCTATATGGTTAGCCAGTAACTAACACTTGAAGTAGTTATTGTCTGAAATTGGTAACTTTAAGGTTATTTGACTTACTATAATTTAAAACCTGCTCTGAGAAGCAAGATACTCACATGCTTTCTAGAAGCAACATAAAAACTAGGTACCAGGTTTCTCATTTTGTCGTATGGTACCTCTTTAAAGCAGGAAAGCAAGTATTCACTATTTTATACGACACTTAAAGGAGAAAACAGGTGAAAGCAATGCAAGTAAATCTGAGCCCTGAAACCTAGCCTGGAAATATTAAAACAATTAGAATCACGCAATCAGTAACTGATCATTTAAGGAACAGAAACCTCTCACCATCTGTGTTAGTTAATTTGGCCAACTTAACACACTTGAAATGAAACAGTTTTGCCAACACAAGCTGTTTTTGTGATTTTTCTAAACTTACACTACTTTTGACCTTTATGATTAAAATCTAATTAAACTGTGGTTATTTTTAAAAGGTAGAGATGGTGTAATTGTCTCATCTATTAAAGTTATGACTAATTGTTAACCTTCTTAACTTGCTGACTCACTGCTATGCCTTTTATTTCAACCTTTTTCAAAGCAAAAACCAAAAATTTCAGACTGCAAAACAAACTGCTGAAAAAAATATGAAATTCACTTTCATTGTGTGATCAAAGCAATTTGAAATATTTTTACAGATTTTTGAGTCTAACTTCCTAAAGCTGTGAATTAACTCAAACTTTCATTTTGTTACTCAATTTTTAAATTTAAATTAATCAACCAAAACGTAGATCCAGAGACTTCCATGTACCTACCCTTATCCTAGGTCCCGTGAGGCTATTTTAAGAGAATCATAAAGCATGGCCTGTACTGAAGAATGTGCAATCCAATTGGAAAAAATGAAATGGTGAACTCAAATCCAGTGACAATATGAAACAGCTACTTCCTTCCAGGAGCAGAAATCGTAATGAAGAAAATCATAAATGCAGGTGACAATTTTCTAACCCACTAACTACCATGAGGATTTTCCCAATATTCTTTCCTTAAACTGGCTTTCCTTCCCTGTCAGGATAAGAAGAATGTTCAGCAATTGTTGAATAACTGCCTCTCTGCTGTTACCCTAAATCATAAAAATGCCCATGTGAGGAACAGCCATCACAGAAATTCCAGCTCAGATTTTACCTCAGATTTCATTCTTATGGCTTAGTTTAGAACTCCTGTCTGCACCCACCGTGTTCTCTGTCCATGGTCCTCAGCACAAATTTCACATCTGTTCTCAACAACCCTCAGGGATCCTTGTCAATCTTGGATTCAAGCTTTTCAAGACGAGTGACTCAGTATCCCTTTGAGTTGCTTCCCAAAAATTAATTCTTTTTATGATACATAACCGTATTTGAAATTAGGTAAGTTCAACAATGTTATATGAGTTTAGTAAAACACTTCATAGACATACACAAAACATTTACAAATGCAATTTTACTTGTTTTACTTAGCATGCTGTAGAAGACACTTAAGACTGAGCATGATGAGACAACGTTGGCTTCAAAAAGATTAGGAAAAATGTGGATTATCTTTAGTAAGTGGAACTTCCTTCAGGAAAATAATCTTTAATTGATATTAAAATAAAACAAATAAATTAGTATTGCTTTGCCACCATTTAAAATGTGCCTTGCCTTCAACTCCTTGTGTCGGGAACTCCGTACACAGATTGCACTGTACCATTGTATGCTGAGACGTACCTCGATTCTCCAGGAGCCTCCCATGTATTCTCTCTTAATCTCTATCTCTGATGCCCCTCTCTTTCTTCCTACTCCCACCTCCTTTCTATCATTGAACACATTCTTTCTCTTTTCCAACAGCCACCAATACCACAGATTTCTCTCTCCACAGCAGAAGATAAAGTTAGGCACATCAAAAAGACTCATCACTTTTTCTTCATTTTTTTAATGCAACTCCTTATACAGCATGTGAAGATTAAATGTTCCAAACCAAAACAAGCAAACGAACTAATGTCCCTCTCCCTTTCAAAACAAATGAAAGGAACAAGCAAGGCCCCCAATCTTTAAAAGGTCAACCTGCAAGCTTACAGAGAAGTATGTTAGGTTTTTCTCATCTGTTTGATCTGTTTTCTCATCTATTTAAGTCATTGAGAATCATTTGTTGTTTCTTTGGATCCATCTGTTTTCAATATAGATTTTAGGATTATGGAATAAAGCTCATATTTTGAGACAATAATGGCAGTTCCTACATTCAAGTCCCTCATACAGACACTCTGTATAGTAGAAACTTTTGCCTTGAAATACAAAGCTTTAAATCTTTCATTTACTTTAAGATGTGATTATGTACTTTCTCCACCTACTGCTTTTTTCACCATGTGGTTACTACAAAATACAGACCCCTACTTTTATTCCTGATTGTGACTGACCAAGGATGACTGTACATCATCTGATACCTTCTTCAAGTCCACCTGTTCATCTTCACCCACTTGTGTAAAATTTGAACAAAGGAAGTAATTTTTAAGTCATTGAGAATCATTTGTTGTTGCTTTGGGAGTTATCCAAGATGTTTTGTGTACCTCAACCAAGTTATGCTGGAATATCTGAGATGTTTCTCCTCTTCAAACCTAGACTCAGCCTTTTAAAAGGAATTGAGACCTTGCAGGGAGGAGAAAAAAACCCTATGGTCCCAAGAACAGACAAGCATTCCAGAGAGGTTCTTGTTTTTTTCCCTGTCAGGTCTGCCCATTCCAGCAAATTGCATTCTTTATAAGAATAGTCCCAAAGTGAGTCATAACAACAAAGAAAACAGAGATTTCTCAATGTGACACAGGAAGAATTTTTTATTCTTAATTTGCATGTTGTTTATATTTTCAAACAGGAACAGGAAGAAAGGTGTTTCACTCTCATTTAATATCCAGCCATGAGTTCTTTTTAAAATTTGCTGTTTGTCCAACTCCTCTTAGCAGTGGATATTTGGAATGGGGAAGCATGACTCAACTTCCCTTCCTTTCATCTCACTTGCTCTTTCACCCATCTTTTCCAACATGCTATTGAGTAGATTCTTTGTCAGTGTTGGCTCCAAGCTATAGTTCTAACCACATCACTCCACTATTCCATCTCTATCTTGGAAATTCCAAGTTTCCATCTTTTCAGAATTCTTCATAATCCTCCATTCTCTACTTATATCATATTCTCTATTACTTCTTTTGCATATTATGACCTCAGCTAAGATTCTCTGTGTCTCTCCATCTCATTTTTCCTAAAACTATGTTTTTCTAAAATGTTTTTCTAAAATTCCTTTCTTCTTTAGTATATACTCTTTCTCTTACTTAGAATTATCCATAGAGAAATGCCTTGGTCCTTAGTTACGTTTTGAATATTACCAGTATTTTTCCTAAAGCATAATACACTTTCAGTTATATACTTCCAGTTATATATAATATACTTCCAGTTATATATATGTCCTATAGTTCTTAAGTCATATTTGTCCTGGCTGCCAATCTTATTAACAGTTGTCTTTCCTTGGTGGAAAATCATGAAAACTCTGACTATGTGTTCTGGTCTCATCCTGCTGCCAAGATCACTGCATGGTGAACACATTCAACACAGAATAGTGAGGAGTCTTCAAGCTAGTCAGATATGAATGGATAAGAAAGTATATGGAAATGTCAAACAGAGAAGCAATGAACAATGTGAAAAATGTGGTGGAGAAATGACCACATTAAAAATTATCATAATTTCTGGTTTCATTTTAGTTTAATGATTTCTACCAGGATTGCAAGATGACACAGAATATTCCAACAGGCAGGAAATTCTGTTGGGATATCAAGTGTTGGAGAACTATTAAGAGAACAGAGGAACTGCAGGAGAAGTATATGCTGGGAGAAACTTCAGGTCACTGCAGACAGACACAACTCAAGAAGGCCTCATAGTTCATGTGGGATGGAAACTTTTTTATTTAAATACTTCTCAGGTCAGTATTAACATGGATATAGGATGAGACTGGCCCCTATCCATAAGAACATCAGTAAGTCCAGCTTTAGAACTAAGGAACCCAGAGGAAAGGAAAATGAGAGTAAAACTGATTAGTCATTCTAATTAAGGGGTTATTTCATTCCTATGCTTTCTTCCACTTTCTAATCTGTGAAATAGAGATAGGAATGCTTTCCCTTTGACTCAGGTTATTAGGAAATTCAAATGAGATGAATGTGAAAAGTCAGTGAAAGCCAAAAGGTAAATTATTATTGTTGCCATTATTGTTTCTGTTTTGGATTGAAAATTTCCATTACTTCAGTCTAAAAGTTAATACACCATAAATAATATTGAATAAAACCTCAAGGATGGTCAAGTTGATGCTGCTGATTTTTAAAGCACTATTTGGAGATTAGGTTAGCATGCTTAAGGCTCTTGTAGTATTTGCAGAAGAGCTACACTTAGTATTATAAAAGTACTATGTTCCACATGCCAAAAACAGTTAGAAGCCTTATGTCTTTATTTCTATCTCACAAAAACTCTGGTGTGTAGCTATTTTTATACACCTTTCAAGCTGCAATGATCAGTCAGTTTACCCAGGTTATGCTACTTATTTTATCCCAGGACTGGCGGATTTCAAAGATAATTCTCTGCCCACTAATACAAATCCTTTCAAAGCTCCATTATTTAACAGAAAACTCTTTGAGGAATGTAACGCAGAAATCTAATATTTAAAATTAGAGCTGGTCTTCAGAGAGAGGAATGAATGGGATGAGAAGACCTCACCATTCTGCCCTGTCCTCTCTACACCCTCCACCCCTAACACTATAGACTTAGAAATACCACCAATGGTCCCTTGGAGTTCTGGAATAGAGTTTGCAAATACCTAGTTCACTATAAATCCTTTTCCACTTTGCAACATAATCTGTTTGCCGAAGACCAAAACGTAAGCGTCACCTATTTGGAGTAAAAGAATAGCATGTTTAAAGAAGCAGAAATGCTATTTAGCCAGCACTGCAGTGGTTTCTTTGAAAAAGCTTCTTTTTAAATCAGCTCCAAGGTTTTTCTTTGTGGGTCATTTAAGAAGCTCGTACTCAGAATCTGTCATGAGCAAAGTGCAGAATTAGGATGATTATTGCTCTTGGATATTTCCTATGAAATGAGTCAAAGAGAAGAAAAACTCGTGTATTGCATAGTTAAAAAGAGTACTAGACAGTGAATTCTAAGCCCTGTCTACCACTTACTGGTTAGGCAGTTTTAATAAAATTACCACTAAGTGGAGGCTATTTTCTTATTTTGGAAATTAGATATTCTCCAACCTTTCACTATCTTTGCAGCCCTCTAAATCTGTAAGATATCTCCAAGATTCTTTGTCCCTACTCCTCAGGCTAATTCTCTGTCCCAGCCAAATTGCTTTAATGCCTAGAATAGTTTCTTCTTTTTTGCCTTTTCTTCGTATGGCCCTGTATGGTGACATACTGGTAAACACTTGATTATATGACTGAAAATGATTTCTTATTTCTTTTCTTTTAATATTTTACTTAAAGTGAATAAAACCAAGCAAACTAAAACAGAATAAATCCAATTAAAACAAAACAGTGTAAGTGATACAGGGTTTCAAAACAAGATAATAGGAAATAATGTCTCTTGTTGTCTTCAAAATAACTGCCCATGCAATAAGACATAGGAAAATCAAACAAAACAGAACAGAATAAAACCAATAAGAACAAAACAATGAACACAGTATAGGACTTCAAAACAAGATAATAGGAAATCCAAAATAGCTACCATAATGTATCTTGTTGTCTTTGAAGCAGCTGCCCATGCCACCAGATATAACAAAATCAAACAAGACAAAACAGAATAAAACTAAACTAAACCAAACAATGAAAACAATACAGGACTTTAAAACAAGATAATAGAGAATTAACAATGGCTATCATCTTCAGAAAGAGCTCTCCTATAGATGCTATCCTGCATATTGTTATCTTCCAAACTGATGATCAGATTACAGGATTTAGGCCTGAAAAGTCCATGAAACACTAAACACAAAAGCATTAAATTGTATTTTATTTCAGTAGTTATCATCTCAGCCTGTGTTTCTCCAGGGCGTGGGGTGTGGAATCTTGGCTCTTCCTGTCTCCCAGCCCATGCACCAGGAAGGGATGGCTGTTGGTGCCTTCCCTGTGGCCCAATGTGTGGGGCCAGCTAACAGGAAGGGGCTGGCATCTGGTTGTCTTCCCTATGGCCCACACATGGCACCAGCTCACAGTACGTGGCTGGCTTCTTGTTCTCCTCCCTGCAGCCCACAAATGTGCTGACTAACAGGAAGGGGCTGGCATGTGGCTGTCCTCTTCATGGCCCACGAATGGTCCTGACCTCTGATTTCTGATTTCAATGGTATAAATATTATTACTATAGTTAATAGGGAGCTACCAATATGAGGTCACTGAAATCAAAGTAATATGTTGTGCTATAGTTGTTTCACTAAATAGATATAATAGACATAGATGCCCGCAAGGGCAAGGTAATAGTTAAGTGTAGCAAAATAAGTAGGAAGTGGTAAGTGTTGAGTAATTTGGCTTTATTTTTGCCATTAATTTAATCTATGTAAATTTGTATAATTTAACTTTTAATGACAATTCATTGTGCCAGTCAGATTTCTGTTACTGTCACACACGTCAGAGATAATCAATTTAGAAAAAGCGAAGGTTTATTTTGACTCACACTTTCAGAAGTTCCAGTCTATGACCAGCTGGTCCCACCACTTTAAAGTCTCACGTCATGGTGAGAGTGTGTGGTGTGGCAAAATCACTACATGGCAATGAAACAGGACAGGAAATAAGTAAGAGACTTCAAAGGCTCACATTTAATGTCCATAATACCTCCTACCAGGCCCCATTTATTCAAATTTTCACCATCTCCCAGTAGAACCAAGCTGGGACTAATATCCAAAACTTTATCACATGGGCCTTTGTGAGATTCTCTGAGTTCTATAGTACTTACCACATTTCTCCCTCTCTGTCTGTCTGTCTGTCTCTCTCTGTCTCTCACCAGTTGAATAAGTCTACTAGGTTGCTTACACAAAACAATAATATAAACTCAGGAATGTTCTTATAGTGGGAAGAAATTACTTACTCACATAGAGAGACTGAAGAACCACAGCCCCATCCACTTGGTTTTAAAGTTCCTCAATATTCAATAATTTGACAGAAAATTAATATAAACCCAGAAATATCACTATAAAACACAAGCTGTGCCTGTGTTAGTTCTAGTTCATTAAAATAAAATTATAACAACAAAGAAGGATATTTAGGGCATTTCTGCATGCCTGGATATTTTCTAATTATTTATTCAGCTGTTCACAGAATAGGAAACATATTACTGAGGAAATAAACGCTATGAATTAATAAAAAAAGAAATCTGGAAGTGATGGTTGTGACATTGTTTTTGAGACTTTGTCATTTTTTCAACTTTAGTTTCTGTTGTTGGACACAAATATGATAATAAGCTTACTCAAACATAATTAAGTGTGTGATATACAGAGCTACTAATAAAATCAGGCTCATGTGGATAAGTGCAACATTCAAAATTGCACCCTGATTTCAACAAAGTAGAACATGTTGCAAAAAAATACAGCTTTAAAAAATAGTACAATGGCCACCACTTCACAGTCAGTCACTCTGCATGATTAAAACTGATCATGAAATTTCACTTGGAAAAAATATAATCATTTTCTATCTTTGGTTGCCCATATAGACAGTAAGGTATCAAAAATTACTGATACAGATTGAAAAAGAGGGAACAACCCACATTTGCACACACAAAGAAGAAGATAAGCTCTGTGTAAATCAACAAACAACTATCTCATACACTTAAAGTGGATTTTAATAAAGAACCATTAAGTAAGAAATAAATGGCAATTGTGCCACAGTGTAAAAGAGTCTCGAATAGCAACGGAGTCCTGTGGGAAGTGTACTTCTAACTATAATGACAAATATTCTTTGACTAAAAGATTAAACCTTTTTCTCAGGACTCATATTAAAACATGTTTGCTTATTTTAATCAACTTCTTAGAGTCCCTGTGGACACTGTGTGTAGAGTGAGTTTTTAGTTGTGTGTAGCTGAGGACAGGTAGTGTAATACAGGTTAGGGCATTTCTGCATCTATCAACTCCTTCTAGTCCACCAACTTGCCCACACAACGGCTGGAAGCAGGTGTACTCCATGTTTGGTTTCAGTACCTTCTACTTTTAAGCATGGAAGCTGACAGTAGGAAGAACTTGCACAAAAATCCAATTTTTGAAAATCGGGTATAGAATGTAAATTCAGACTCTAGAAGTATAGCATGGTTTTGAGAGATGGATAAAGGAAAGTGTGTGGGGGATTACATAAACACAGATTAATAAGGAGGTAGGAATATAATAAATAGAAGTGAGTTTTGCTGTTAGTTGGACCTAGATTCAAATTACCAGCTGCATTACTTACTAGTGGTATAATGCTGGGTAGTTGATTCATCTTTCTTGCCTTAAGTTTCCTTGTCTTTCCAAAAAGAGGTTAATATCACTCTCACCCCACGACTACTATGAGGAATTCATGCAATAGTAACTGTGAATTCCCTGGAAATGGGTCCTGAAGAAGATAAAAGCAGTTGTATAACAATCTTCCACTTGCAATTTTTGTAAAATCCATGATGTAGCCACCATGGAATTAGATTGAAAAATTACTTGAGCTAGATTGTATACAGTACTGTGTCATTCGGCGAAGAATGGGGTAGTTGAAAGTGGTTAAAAGCAATAATCTGGAAATAAAAATGGAAAGATTGGGCAAGATATTAAAAACAAACCAACCACAACAACCTCCCAAGTCGTAACAAGAATTGGGCAATAGAAGCGTGGCCTGAGTCACCATCAAAGAGAGGATTCAGCGATAGGTTAGCAAGTAGATGAAACGACACTGGAATGACCACAGATGGTGACTGCTTGAGGTTGGTGATATGAAATGGTTTTTCCAATCCCGATCCAGTTTATTTTTATCCTCTTCATGAAATGTAAAATAATTCACATGACAATTTGATTGAGACCTTATGGGTACCATTTCCATTGTGCAAGACAGGAACATTGAGGGCAGAAACCTTTTGCCAAATGGTAACAGGAGAGAGCCAGGATTACTGAGTGTCAAGCAGAAGCCTAAGGAACCATTCCGTGAGTCTGGGAGGAGAGGCCCTCAGTGTAGATCAATCCAAATCAAAACATTTCATCGTCATCATTTGAGTGTCCACTTATTTGAGTTATTAGTGGGTTTAATGAAGAAGGAAGTAATAAAAGCCCAAAAGTCAGAGTCTTTGATCACTGCCCTCTGTACTGTGGTTTTAACCTTTAGGGGTGCCTCTTCATACATGAACAAACCCTAGACACCTCTCAGATGCCCCTCGTATTTAACCATTCCCAGAGAAATTCCTGAAAGCAATAGGAAAGTGTAAAATTTTATATATATATATAGCTAACAATAACTAGCTCCAGTCCTTCTGGGTTACTATACGGTATCTATGGAAACTTAGATAAGATTTAAAAATCTCTAGGGACGGAGTCGTGGCTCAATGATAGTTTGCATGAGACCTTGGGTTCAATCCCTAGCACTGCAAAAAAAAAAAAATAATAATCCCTAAAACTTTCTCAAGTCCATCGTAGCTTTAGTTTTGGACAATCTGTTCCTAATTTTCCTTGCCCTCGGAGGACTGTTAAGAGTTTTATAAAGGATTGTCGTTACAGTGCTGGCCAGTTCAGGCAGCTTAAGTCTCAACTGTATGGTAGAAAGTGAGAATAGAGTTGTGAAAAATCAGTCCCTCCCCTCAATTCCAGGTACAGGCTGTACCGCTGTCAGGCAATTCATAATCTCAAGTGCGCATCTGTGTCTGTTTAGTGCTTGAGTGTGCTTGAATGTGCTTTTACAACTGGCTATCTATAAATCCCCATCCATTAAGTAGCCTGGACTTTTATAAAAGGATCCAAAGACTTAATGAAGAAAACATTTTGATAATAGTTCTCTGCTTATCAAAAGCATCTCTCCACTACCACCCTCAGCCCTCGCCAAAGAACTCAAAGCAATTTTCATTAAACTACTACGGCGTGCCTAGGAGGTAGGTAGTAGGCTCCAATCAGTAGCTCATATTTTATAGATGGGCAGTTGGGACTCCAGCCAGCATGACAGAACCCTTAAGGGACAAAATCCAAAAGTTTTAAGCCAGCAAATCCTTTTTGTTCTCCACAGTCACTTACTGGTGCACAAGCCAATTAAAGTTGAAATTAGGTTAACTGAAGGGAAATGAGTGCTTAACCTGGAAAATGGATTCCCAATGAATTTCTATTAATTTCCTTTTTCAAGTATATGTTTTCAATGTTATTATAATAACAGTGTATGGAGTCTCCATTTACCTCTCAGAAACAGGGAAATAGTATTTTACATGGTAACGTGACAAAGTCTGAGGATTTAACCACCAAAATGTAAGAACACTAATGCAATTCTCAAATTCACATTTTTCAAGGAAGATAACTCACACATGTTGTAGAGTCTACCTGATAAAGTTCATCACTGATGTATGATTGTGTGTATCTTCTGTATAAGAAGAAATGGGGGGCTTCATAAGTGCCTGCCTGGCAAGTGCGAGGTCGAGAGTTTGATCCCCAGTACCAAAAAAAAAAAGAAGAAGAAGAAGAAATGGATTAAGGTATTTTAAGTAGTTGTATTTGATCTAAGAAAAATACATCAAATAACAGAGTAAAGTATTTCTAGAATAATTTTCCATGAAAATTTGGTCCTAAAATTTTTAGGGCAAAAGAGAGATTTCATTTTCTTCTATTTTCATCACTAAAACCATACCACAGCATTACAGGGTACACCTGTATCCACATATTTGTGGATACAAACCTATCCAAAAATATAACAAACACTGCAAATCAAAAAACAGGACAAATAAAACCCATGCTTATAGTGTAGCAAGAAAGAAATGGTACTGATTTCTACTTTTATGGAAGTATATAATAAGCATACTGTGAAACCAGCAGTGAAAGATTCAGAGATATCTCAGGAATGACTAAGGACTATATGATAAAGAAGAAAAAGCAATAGGCAAAGACAACATCACTCACAAAAATAAAAGCTCCTGAAAGTGCTTAGTGCAAGGGACAATCCTCCTGGGAAGACAGCACTTCTATGGGAGAAGGTGGTACAGAACAAGGAAAAGGGAATCTATCAGGAGATGACAACAAAGGAGGAGATGTTAGGTGATTGGTGTCCTGGCTAATGAAAAGCATGCAAATATAATAGTATGCTATTTTCCAGAAGAGTACTATGATTTGTCTTGCTTGTCAATCTGATTGACTTTTTTTTTGAAGCTTAGTGACTTTTTTTTTGAAGCTTAGTGTGGCATGGATATAGTTGTCTGCAACCAGACTTACATTTAGAATCAGAAGCAAAAAGCAGGACAGAAACAACTGTACAACTTTCAGTTTGTCGAGAGAAGAATCTCATGTGCGAAATTGGGAACATAGGAGATGCGGTGGCTGTTGAGATTACCACCATTTTTTTTTAAATATTTTGAACTGGGGCAAGCAGAAAGATACCTTGAGAGCATGTCATAAATCAGGAAGACGCCCCCACCCATTGTGGGCTCAACAGTACAAGCATGCAAATCTTTCCTTTGAGAAGTGAGCCTTGGGGCTCCATTCAAGAGAAAAGCCACCAATGTAATTGGCTGCCTGGAATTTATTTTGCTGTGCTTATCCATCCAAGCACTCCAGAGCCACTGCAGCAGTGGTCCAGTGCAATTGGGCTACTGCTCAATCTAGCAATGGACCTTGGTGTTGTCCAGACGGTGCTGATTGTGTGGTTATGCAGAATGCAAGAGTTGTAAGGTCATGAAGGCTTCCACACAGATTCCAACAGAAGGTCTGGGAGTGCGGGCAGTACGTTATAGGGTCAGAGTCTCTGCTGGGAACCACTAAGTATGTGTTATGTTAAGTTGTGGAAGTGAGTGAGGCTGAAGTTGCAAAGAAGACCTTGTGGTGTTGGAGATACCAGAACCATGGAATGTCTGTTGAGGAAAGCTACAGACAGTGAGTAGATTCAGCCTAAGAGAGAAGTCAGGTGGGGCTATAGTTGTGTGGCTCCTAAGCCCTCTTGTATTAACATGCTGTTAATATGTTTCCTAGATGCCAGACGTGTCTACAGAAGTAAATGTTTTCCTTTCTGGGTTTAATATTGTTTTAGTATTATTCTTTTCTATCCCTCCATTCTCCTCCTTTGAAATAGATATGTTTTCATTGTGCCATTGTATCTTGAGATAAAATGCCTTGTTCTTTTCTTGTTAGAGGGGCTCACAGACAAGAGTTTGCTGTAAGTCTCAGAGGAAACTTTGAGCTTGGATCTTTGAACAATGCTGGAACTTTTGAAACTTTAGGGAAAGGATTAGTGAATTTTCAGGATGTTGTATCATGTTAGCTGGAATTATGACTTTGCTATTGACTTAATCTGGAGAATATGTATGGTTTTAGGATTTAATTTGGTGGAATGTTGGTTAATCTTGATTCATTCAGTAGTCAACTTGTTTGGCTTGAGAGCCACCTGAGTGAGCATTAAAGCACACTTCTGGCCCTTTCTTCTGAGGTGTTCTTCCTCTCTGTTCTGCTACCATGACACAAGTAGCTTTCTTCCACCACACCCTTCCACTATGATGTTTCGCTCTTGGAACAATACAACCACGGACTGAAATATGTGAGACTCTAAGACAAAATAAACTTCTCCTCTCATAAATAGTAGGTGTCATATATTTTTGTGCCAGCAACAGAAAAGCTAGCCAGTGAAGATTGGGTGCCAAGTACAATCTAAGCCACTGGGTATAGAAGATATTTTACATTAAAGAACTATACATTAATGCTATACATTGTTCATGTGCATTTATATACAGCAAACCATGAGTGCAATGTTAAAAATGTAATCCAGTTTCTTTTCTCTCCTTTAACTACCACAATGTTGTGGATATTAAAAATTTAAAAGATACTCCTAAATAGAAGATTTACTATGAAGTTGAAGTATTTATGATATAATTGACATTACTTCAGATCAAAGGAATAACAGTTCTAAAGGAATCCATTTATTACCCTCCAGATTTATTTGTTGGGTTGTGACAAGGCTGACATGAAGACACAGATAAGCAGCATCTTCAAGATCACAGAGAAAAAAATCTGAAAGATCTTTGAACAACATGATCTGCCATTTTATGAATCAAGTTGCTATTGTCTGTAATAATGACCTCAGAATTCTGTTGATAATAGACATAAAACAATTGGGATTGATGTTCTTTCCTTAGAGAAAAGGAAATTTGCTTCTGAATATTGCCAAATTGATGCTGACCCAAAATCAAAGACAAGAAAACCAAGCGTACTTGGAGTATTTTGAAAAGACATTTCTACTTGTTTCTACCTACCTTCATCACTTCAAAATGCAAACCCATTTTGAAAAAAAATCGTAAGAACACAAAGCACTGGGAGTTTATACAAATTGCTCTTGGATACATGTTGCCTAGAATCTTGTGTTCTTTTAACAGATGTTTGCCTTGTAGAAAGTTCTGTTTTGCAAAGAGATTGGACTAGAGTGCAGTTTTATATATGTGTCACCTCCAAGACAGCTGTTAGATAAGCCCAGAACTTACTGGTGATTTCATCACCTATAATTACTCAAATCAAAATGGAAATGATCTGCTTCATTCTCAACTGAGAGAATGATGAGAAATGTTCTCTTTTTCCTTGTCGTTCTTCATTCACCACATATATAGTAAAGGAGTAAAATGTCCCTGTCAACCAGGCTTCCCAGCAGATTATAAAGATGAATCATCAAGTACATCATGGGTCAGAGCAAAGATAAGAGTTATTTGATGATCTCCTGCAGAGGCTGAGAAATGAAAATATGGCAGTAATGGGTGTTGATAATAATTTGGTACAGATTGGAAAAGGCAAGTTTGTGTCTATGTGATACTTGGGGACATTAAATGGATTCATGGTGAAAGACAAAATCTCGTACTTCACTCAAATCCTTGAGCAAAGACAGAACCATAAGCAAAAATATAAGAAGAAACATGAAGTGAATGTATAATAGGTGTTGATATTAGATTTGATGAAAACTCCTGATATGTATCACTTAAGCATTGCAATTAACTTTGTAAGATTAATATTGTTCTCTAACGAGGAAGTTAAAACTCAAGGAAGTAAATCAGTTTGGCCAAATTGGTGTTGAAAAATCAAGTCCAGAGCTTTCCGACCTGACATTCCATGGTCTTTATTACTATATTTTATGCAAAAAGGAAAAATCCACTCACAAAAAGATAAACACAAAATTATAGGGCAGTTACAGAAAATTGTGGCAATGTAACCAAAAATTGGTTAATATTCTTAATATAATAAGAATCTTTTATACTCCATAAGCAAAAAATAAATCCAGCACTATGAAAATGAGCTAGAAGCCAAGAAAAGAGGCAAATGCAAAAAATAAGGAAAAAGTACTATAGTAAGTTATCAAAAGTTGGTGGGTTGGAAGAGAATAAATTCATTTCTCACAGTTTTGGAAACCAGAAATCTAAAATAAGTTTACAGGGACCTGGTCTTTTTAAAAGAAATCCACATCCTGCCTTTTCCAGATTCTGGGGGTCTCCCCATTCCTTGATGCACAGTCCTATGCTGTGTCTCAAGAACATAGTATCGTCTCTCTGTTCTCTGCTTCTATCTTCACACGTTCTTGCTATAACGTTTGCCTTTCACCTTGTAGGGACACTTTGTCCCACCCAGATAATCTGGAGATGTTCATCACTTAAAAACCTTAACTTAATCACATCTGCCAAATCCTTTTTATTGTATAAACTAACATATTTTCAAATTCTAGGGCTTAAGACACAAACAATCCTGGGAGGGTATTCAACCTATCACATTTGTATCCAAAATTTTCATTTAAAGCAACAAACAAATACCTTTTTTCTGCCAATTGAGTTGATAAGAATACAGAAATGGCAGAACTATTGATAAGTATACGAGCTGGCATGAACTTTCTAAAATAATGTGGTTTTATATGTCAAAGAATATTAAATGAATTCTCCTTACTAGAATTTCAGTTTGTTACAGGTGATCATAAGAAAATCACCATAGATACTAGCTAAGGAGGATAATTTCAATGATTGCAGCCTTTAATACATTATTTGCCATTCAATGGTACTCAAAAACAGTTTTAAAAATCATATTGTATAAAAATATTGACCATATCAAAATATCATTACATATGAGAAAGGCTATAAGTGAATAGTTTTACTTTCCCTGTAAAAGCATTTTTAAGAGAAAAATAGCAAAACAGAATAAAGGGTAGAAAAATGCACAGTTTCAATGGAATATTACTCAGCTATAGAAAGGATGATCTTGAGGTTTTTATAGGTCAATGGAGGCAACTTGAGACTATCCTCATAAATGAAATAAATCAGACTCACATTTGTAAATATTGTATTGCCTCTCTAGTGTAAAAAATAAATAATAATAAAGTGAAAGAATGATAAGATCCTTTAAAATCATATTAATTAATAATATTTGGATAATTTCCATTGGTTTTATACAGTATATCCAGATTTTTAAGTGAAGATGCAAACCTATCCTATCGGTGCAGATTATCAGTGCTTCTTTATTTTGACACCAACCAGGTAAAGCTCCAGCCTTGCCAGGAAACAGAGAGAGAAATGAGGTCATCTTCTGGTGCAAGCTGGCCTGAAGTTCTCGTATTTTCCTCACTGGCAATAAAACCTATGACACTTCATGAAAATGGAAAACTAGAAGCCAGGAAAACACAGTGGAAAGCGGAGGAATCTTGAGTCAATGACCTGAGTAGGAAAGCTGATTCAGTGATTTATGAACTGAATGATGCTGGGCAATTTATTTAACTTAGCCGAGTCTTGGTTCATCATCTTCAAAGTGATGCCGATGGAGCCTAACTCTAGTCTTTTGTAAGGAAGACATGGATCTGCACACACATAAACACACACACACACACACACACACACACACATACACACACACACGTGGGGTCAGGCAGCTGACATTCAAAGCCTACATTTCTCCTTTACTAATTATGTAGATAAAGTGAGGGTGATTTTCCCTCTCTGTCTCTGTTCTACCTATAAACAGAGCTCACACTAACATACACAGTAAATGCAATGAAGCACTGCAGAGTTCAGCACAATGCCTACCCTTTCACAGAGTGAACAGGAAAAACTAAATAATGGAGAATATAACAGGTATTCAGTAAATTCTAACAGTTTGCTCTTTATAAACACTGTGCTATTGTGACAGCATGCTTTGACAGTCCTTGATTATCACACTGATGACAAGAATCTGGATATCTTTTCATCACTCAACGTTGGAATAAGCCAGGTGCTGAAAGCTTTATGTTGATCACACATGTGATAGCTTCATATTCATGAAACATATGATAAACATATATCTTTCAAGTTGTTTACAAATCTTGGAGGTATATGTTTAAGATATATGTTGCTAAATTGATTCCTTGTGATAAAAAGTCTAAAAACTTTACTAAGATAATTGCAGGAATTTCTTAGATTTAAAATACTTTATTCATCTTATGTATCATTCTCATAGTAAAAATTACTTTGGTTAATGAATTTTCTTTATTTTTTATCTTTTGTCTTTTTTGGAATAGGATTTCACTCACTGTATAGTATAGGCTGGTCTCAAAATTGCTCAGGTAGCCCAAACTTTCTTTGAACTTATGGAGATACTCCTGCCCCAGTCTCTTCTGGGCTTGGATTATAGGCATGTACCGCCATGCCTGGCCAAGGTTAATAGATTTTTTAAAAAGATAAAGGCATGTCCCCATCCCCTGAGAAGCACCAAGTCTTCTAAAGGAAGAGAATCTATGTAAATACAAAATTCTCAGGAATGCAAATATTAAAAACCAAAAGCAGATTTGCATCACAAAAACAGTACATAAACGCTTGAGGATAAATGCAATAAGAGCTCTTAACACTGTCAGGGATATAACTTAGCAACCCAAGTGCCTGCCTGGCAAGTGCAAGGTCCTGAGTTCAATTCCAAGTACAAAAAAAAAAAAGAGAGAAAACTAACCTTTACTTATCCTGGATCATAGGACAATTTCAATCTCCCTGGTTAAAAGATCTACCTCATGACAATGGCCAAAGGTGCTTCTTGCCTTGTCTTCACCCTCTGTCTGAGGCATGGGACCCAGAGTTTAATAGCAACAAAATCTCTGTTACTGTATTTATCTGACAACTTATGCTGTTTATTACTCTTTTCCTGTAAAACTTCTCTTCTGTGAATTCTATAACAGTGTTGATACATATGATACATATGGTGGCCCATACCTGTAATCCCGGCCTTCCGCAGGCTGAGGCAGGAGAGTCACCAGGAGTTCAAGGCCAACCTATGCTACACAAGTGAGTTTAAGACCAGTCTACACTCCATAGTGAGATTTTGTCACAACAAAATAAAATAAAAAGACATACCCATATTGACTGAAAATCTCTTCTCAATATCTGGGTTGTCTTTCTTCCTGATTAAAGTACTGGTGTTTTATGAGGTTATTACTATTTCTTCTCATTCTACATTCTCTTTCAGAGACATCATCTTTCAATCACAATCAAACTCCAGACTGGAAGTCCCTACATATTCAAGTTCAATTTGTTCCAGACAAAACATCATTTCTATTTTTCCCATATAGCTTCCTATCTTAGGAGTTTGGTTAATTTCATCCTCTATATGGCCTTATAAGCCAATTAAGTATCATTTTAGACTTTTTGCTCCTTCTTGTCCCCTGTAACTAAAAGTCAAAAATTCTTAGCCATGATTACTCTAATTTCACCTCTCTCTGGAGTCATTGCCAATGCTTTATGTCATGAATGCATTACTTAGTAAAACTGTGATAACTTTTTAAGCCTGCTTCCTTCTCTATTTGCTCCCAAAATATTCCCTTTTGTTGTCATTCTCAGACATTTTTCAAGAATAATCTTTGCAAAATTCAAGTCATAAAAGTCATCCGTAAGCTATCTCAAAAGGATTCCTTCAATAGTTTCCATTTCATGCCCAAAATGAAAACCCAAACTCCTTATAATAACAGGCAAGACAATGTATTATCTTTCCAGCTTATCATAGAATCATAGATCCCATTGTGCTCCCTCATACATTTTACCCAACGAGCTACAAATATATGTAAAGAAGACGAGTTCATATATGTGTGTATAGAATGAGAACTCAATCATTGCCCAGTAGAATCTTCTGGATAATGAAAATGTTTTGCATTTTTTTATAGCTGAAATGAGGGCCACAAGCCACATATGACTTTTAAGTGCTTGAAATGTGCCTCTGATTGGTACAACTAAATCAGGATTTTCATTTGCTTTACCTTAACCATCTGGCATGTAAGGCGCCATTTGCCTTGGACAACACTGATCCAGAAATTAATTAGGTATTTGCAGTTTACATGCCATGCCAAGTTTAATTTATAGAAGTTTAAGCCTCATATTCTTGGAACAACTATTTCTCATCATGTGGGCATCTCTGATTTGGCCAAGGCAAGTCTTTATATCAGGAACCCCCTTTCACCTTCAGAACTTCCATCTGCAGGCTACAATTATTCTGTTTCTGGCTATAGAATCCTCTTGAAAATGTCCTGACCATTAGACTCATAAGGTTTAGAGAAAACTTTAGCTTGTATAAGCTCCCATGATCTTATCTTACTGCCAAGAAGTTGTGTCTTGAATTCTCATTTTCATATCACTTGGGTGGCTTAAAATATTCTAAATGGAAGTTGTGAGTCTCAGGAAGAAGCTCTCTGAGGCCCTGACTTTGCTAGAGAAGACTGTACCTTTCACAGTTGCTGGATTCAGCATATCATTTATAAGACTACTTATTCCTCTTCTCCTCAACTTCCTTACCAAAACAAACAAGCAAACAAAACAAAACAGAGTCATATCATACTGTAAAGAGCATTTTTCTCTCCTACACAAAGTAAACCTCCTTTCTAGATGTGTTCTGCATTGGAAAAGGCAAGTATTTTTTTATTTTATCATTTTTTCTGAAAGAAAATCTTATTTTGGTGATCTACATTTCATGCTTTGTCTCCACTTACTAGCTCTGTGATGTTTACTAAATCTCTGGCTTCATATGATGTCCATAAATATGATGATAATGTTATCATGGGGAACAAGTGACAGGAGACACTAAGTGGCATAATGTCTTCAGTACAGAGGGAGCTTCTGGTGCTTAGCGTAGAGTGTCAACTTATTGGCTTTTGGACCTCCCCAGGGGATTGATGGAGCTCACTTCTAGATGTGTCTGGAAGGCCAAGGAGGCATGGCTTTGGGGGTCTATGCTGGGCCCCTCACCCTTTCCTCTTCAACATTTCCCCTGCTCTACCACTGGGTCACCATGAACCAAAGAGCATTGTCAACCATGCCCTCTGCCCTGCTATTCCCTTTGAAATGTGAACCAAATCAAAACTCTACTTCTTTGTGTTGTGGGTGGTAGCCATTGTGTCCAGCAATTACAGAGTCATATAATAAATACAAAACAAACACTGTGTATTATAATCCATGCTGTGGGAACAGTTCAAGGCTTCCCATTCCTATTACCCTGAGTCTTATTTTCCTTTTGGAAAATATTTCATGTGTAAGAAATCTAAAATAACCAATTTTAGGCCATTACTTTATTCTCAGTTTTATGAAACCTACCTTTGTCTGCATAAAGTATAACAAAGTTGACTTCTACCTGTTAATCACAAAGCAACAGGCATACGGATTGCACAGCCAGCACCCTGGAGCATTATCTTTCATTCCCCATGGCACAGCAAGACACATCTTCATATGTAGCCGCTCTTCCCAAGGGGACCTTCAACTCCCATTCACACTGCTTTGGGCACCTATCATTCTCAGCTACACCCACTGCACAGTCAAGACCAATGTACAGACGTTCCCTCAAGGAAAAGAGGCCCTTACAAAGCAGAGAAACAGCTTGAGAAGGGCAATTTGCCATCCATTTGCAAGAAGATACAGGTCAATGCTTTGATTCCTGTAATCTAAAATTGTAAGCCATGGGGAGCCCTATCACTGAATTTTTACTATGGACCCAATGGAGTATTGCACTCAAGAATGAGCTCTATACTACATCAACAAGGCAGAAGAGTATGATAACTGTCTCATTCCAGATGCCAGAGCATTGCAGAACTAGTTGAGTTGCAATGTACCAGAAGGCAAGGGATGAAAGGGATAAGGACAGGGATTCCCCATATGATACTCACAGGAACTCCTTCACTGCCACCTCAGCAAGTCTAAGGATACTATTAAAACCCACAATAGAGGTCTCCCTTCTTAATCATTGTGAGTAAGGGCCAAATACTAAGTGGTTACAAAGAGAAGAAAGACTCAAATGAGTAGAAGACTTGGGACTCTGGGAAGATGAAACTCAATTATCTGGCAGAGCACATGAGAACTGCACTGTCCACTCTCTACCAAGAAAACAGGCACAAGCAGGTCCCTTGAGCAGAAGATGCTCACGCGAGGGCTGGTGAAACAGAACAGCCTCACCATCGAGCACACAATAAGACATGGAGACCCAGGCTACAAACAGATTAAAGATGTGAACTAGCCTTTGCTCAGTGTCTGGGTAACTGCTATGTCACTGCTCCTCAGTGAAGATTTTCAAGGAGATTTTGTTGCAGTTGTTGTTCTTGCTGCTGCTGCTGCTGTTTATCACAGCCTCCTTTACCAGAATATTTGTTCCTACTTCTGCCAGTTATAATACACGTCTGTCCTAACTGCATCTTTAACCTGTGTCATACTGGTCAACCTAGCTCACAGTGACACCTAGTTTCCCCACCAGGCCTTGTCAGGAACCGACAGCAGATTCATCCCTCATGAATCTCAGCTTGCTTTCCTGGTACCACCATATAGCCCAGAAGATAAACATTCTAAGGCAAGATTTATTCTGCCATTGAATTCAGATAAAGAAAAATGAACTAATTAGATCATATTCCAAACACTGTGTCTAGTACTTTGTGATAGATTTAGTGCTCTGGGAAATGAGAAGCTAACAACAATACCAGCAGATCAGGCCAAGGAGGATCATCCCCAGGGATGGAATACTGCCCACTTGCACTGCCAAGAGTCTGAACGCATAACCCCCCTGATCCTGCACTCCTGTCTCCCAAGATGTCTATCCTGGTCCTGACCCTCAGCACTTCTGGCTGGGATTTGGTTGCCCTGGGCTTTCTGGGAACAACAGTCCAAGAAAAGGAACAATTTGTCCAATGGTTCCATGGCAAGCAAGGATTTTTGCCTTTGGCACTGTTCTTAAATGGTTGAAAGATTTAATGATCTTCCTACCCAAGTGTACCGCTCTGTCTTTTACACTTTCTCAGAAGCCTCCTCTCCGCATCTTGCTCTCTGGTTTCCTTTCTCCCAACACTGCTAACACCATTTTTCCAAGGTCATCAGCGACCTCATTCTAAATAAATCTCAAGTCAATTTCTCTGTTCTCTTTCTCCTTTGCCACACCCTCCTTTTCAAAAATCTCTCCTCTATTTTCTGAAATTTTTGAACCTATTTCCCCCCCTTTCAGTTTTCTACCAGTTTTTTTCTTCTTTTTCTCCCCTTCTTTCTTTTTCCTTGACATTTTTGGACTACAGATGTCACCCCAAGTGTCCACCTTTTGCCTCTTTACAAGCATAGTGTCAACAATCACTTTCGCTGTAAAAAAGAATTCTCCCAAGAGAAACTTTCTTTCTCAGCCACCCACAGCTCTGAGCCCTGCAGAGCTCTCTTTTCTTTAGTCACAGAGGCACCAGTCCTGATATGCCCAACTTTAGGGCAAATTCTAAGAAAGAGAAAAGAGACTGATGATTCTACCTCTACGGCACTACCACTTTACACACAAAATCTTTACATTCTCCTGTTCAAACTAAACTGGATACTTTGATTTGTTTCTATCAAAGCCCCTGCCAAATCATTTTACTCATTATCTTATTGTATTTCTTCTTAATGTTAAACTAGTTTCTTCCTTCTTGATTTAACCATGCCCACACCTGTTTCTCATAGAGTTCCTATTGGCCATGCTCATGTCTTCTTCTTACCCCAGAGTTCACCACCTTCTTTCCATCTGCCTCCAGGGCCATAAGAGTACCGGAAATACACACAAGGCCCCTGTTCTTATTGAGGGGTGAAAGTATGCTTCATTCCAGGAATCACAAGTTCACGTAAAATGGTAGACTGTTGTGAAGGTTATGAAGGAAGTTTTTAGATGCCATTTGAGGAAATAACAAGATAATCAAATGGTGTTGGGATTCTGGGAAGAGACAAGTGTTACCTGAGATTCATAGGATAAGAAAAAACTCTTTATGGAGATCAATAGAAAGAGCATTCTAGAACACAGGAGATGAATGTGGAATTGTCCTGTGATAAGAACTCATACTTCTGAGAAGCAAAAGAAAAAAACTGTGTTATTGATTATTGAAGAATTGGACCATAGAGATTCCTAAGAGATGAGACAGGAGCCAGATCAAGTAGGATTTTATTGGCTGTGGTAAGACTATTGACCTTTACACTGAAAAGATTATGTATTAAATTATTTTATGTTTGTCATGAAAACAATCATCATGTAGACTGTGAGTGAGAAGGAACAGAAGAACAGACTCAGGGAAATCAGTTAATAGGTAAGAGCAAGAGACTCATAACTACTTTTGATGTACTCAGATTTTATTTGGGGAAACTTTTACCACTTAGTAGAGTATCATTTTTGCACTTCTTCGATTCACATGGAAAGAGCAAATGATCTGTAAGTGAAAGGAATCAAGATCCCCAACCTCAACTCTACATTGAGCTTTCCATGTATTTGCCTGGTAATTTGTACCATGTATACAGCAGGAAGAACTCCTACTTCAAGATCTATAATAACTATTAATGCATAATTGTGCAATAATGGTAAAAGAGAAGGCTAGCTAAATGTGTGATAATTGCTGCTGCCCTGTACTGATATTCCCAGTTGGATCCTACACTGAGGAGAGAGTAACATATGTAGAGAAAGCAGGATAGAAGGCATTGTGTATCTTCTCATAAAACTCAGAAATGACAACAATAACTGACTCAGTAAAATGCCACACCTGAAAAAGAGATTTGGGACAGTAGCCAAACTTGGCTGAAAAGCAAAGTGCAGGGCATGGTACAGTGAGTCCATCCAAGGCCACGGAGGACCAGCCCCCGGCTGCTCGCAGCCTCTTAATCGCATGTAGCTTCAGGCTCCAGCAAGCTACTACAGTCACAGGCGGCAAGAAGCAAAGTCAGAGGAATTAAACGACTGCCGCCGGCTGTGTGCTGGCCCTATAGCAGAGCTGGAGATGCCAACTGGCCTTCGAGCTGCACTCTCATCTTAAAGAGGAACAAGATCTGCTACGCAGACTAGACTTTTCCCCTTCTGGTTAATCCCTCCTAGAAAACCATCCGTGGCTTTGTAGATGTGAAAACAGAGCCTTTCGATCCTTCCTGTCCTCCTCGGTGCATCTGCGAGCCCTACTAGGCACAAATGCAAAACAGTTACCCATCATCGTTTTTGGAATTTGCAGGGCAGCTAGCCAACTGGCTTCCGGAAGGTTATTCACACTGCAATAGGAAACAAAGTTCTTGCTGCTATTATCCTGAAACTTCTCCTGTTTACCCCAGGAATAAATTAATTATCACTGTAAAACACCCTTTCCCACACTGTCCAGCACACATCTGTAAATTCCAAGAAGAATGGGGCCAGCTGGTTGCCAGTTGGCCCTTGAACGGGAATGGCAACTGGCCAACTGTAAGTCAGTTTATTATCCATGGTAGAATAGAACTTGAACTTCTTATCGCAGATACCCTTGCATGCTTCAGTGCTTACCTCGTAAGTATCAATTTGTATCTCAGTTTGTAATAAGCTGGTATCGACTACTGGCTGTGGACTGGCAGAGGAGGAATAGGCAAAGGACAACATGCATACCTCACACACGGACTAAACACCTGTGAGCATTTCCATAACACATTATCAACGATTTTCAGCAGCTGGTATGTTTGGTGTTGGCAATTGCCCATGGGATTTTTACATTATTAAATGAATTTAAAGTAGGTAAAACATACTTTATCCATTACCACCAATTATTTGGCTTGTAAGAGGACATTTACTTCCAAATACTCTCCCAATTTCTCTTTACTGATTTTCAACATCAAGATTGATGGTCTTCTTGTTCCAAATCAAGATGTCACATGGTGCTTGCTGAGGGATTGGATAATGGATGAAAAAATTATTATGTGTTATGCACATGTACCAGCTCCATGCAAGGAATGTAAATATTATGTGGTGCAAACATGTACAAAGAAGAAGAAAGAGAAGAAGGAAGAGGAGGTGGAGGAGGATAAGAAGAAGAAGAGGAAGAGGTAGAAGAAGAGGAAGAGGAGGAGGAAACCTAAGGGATGGGTGGAGGAATGAGGGAGGAAAGGGAAAGAGGAGAGCAAGGAATTAAGGTGTGCTATTTACCTGTACCAACTCCCCACAAGGAGTGTAAGCATTATGTAGCACACAGATGTACTAATAAAGCTTAAAAATTATAATAATAAATAAAGCAGCTCATTTTCACAATATTTATGTTTTTGTGCCTTTGAACAAACTAATATTTCTTCCTGGAGCACTATTCTGCTGCTTGTTGGATTTGGAAAAACTTAAAAATCTTTGAAGTCCTGACTCAAGCGGAGGGTAGGAGAGGTGTAGGGAGAATCACAGATGTCCCTTGGAAATACAATAGGAAAACTTAAAGGCCAGTGAAATAAAAGAACCCAGAATTGCAAAGATTAGAATTGGAAAGGCTCTCTGAGAGCCTACATTTCTCAATGTGTCTTCAAGCCATAACCATTGAATTTGATTCAGTTATCATCCAATTTGGTTTGTGACCAGAATCACAGAAAGAATTAAGTTTGTGAACTGAGGCACCACTGTAATCTACTTCTCACTCTCTATTTCTCTCTGTCTCTTTTATGACTTTATCTTCGGCTGTCCAGGTCCCTCTGGGTATAGCGTCCAACATAAATAGGAGCCTCATGATTACCAGCTTCAAGGCCCATTGTCCAGCACCATCCATGGTGACATCTGTGCTGCTTCACCACATGCCTTCAGGAGAATCTATTGCACTGCTCTGTAGGTGCCCAGCCTGGATGAATCAGCTGATTCTGAGAAACTGGGTTGCATGGTGTTGGCCACACCATGGACAAGTCCACTGGAAGAAGGTTTGTAAGCAGCACATGAAATATCCTGTGAGGTGACTTGTCACCACACTATCATTGTCACTGATGGTTGTATCTCTCTTCCCAACCTGCAGTACACACTCACATCCATTTTGGTATACAGTTTTCCAAGGCTATTTGTTAATTTTCTGCTTCTTTGTCACTTGCCAGAGTCCCTGGAAAATACATAAACGCAGCTCATGGCTGTTGAGCAAGCTCTTACAAATATAAAGTGGGTCATGCCATTCCCTTGCTTAAGTACGTCAGTGGCTTCCACTGTTCCTAAAATGAAACTTATTTTCCTTTAGAGTAATTTCTTACCATTTCACAATATCTGTTCTACATTTTAGAACTTATTTACTCTTTCAATTGCTCCCACAAGGGGACAATATGATGTTTACACATATGAGTCTGATTTATTTCACTTAAGAATATAGTCTCAAGTTGCTTCCGTTTATCTATAAAAGTCTCAAGTTTATCCTCGTTATGGCAGAGTAGAACCCCATTGCATAAAAACACCACATCTTCTTAATCCATTCCTCAATTGGTGGATACTCAGATTGTTTCCAAGATTGGGGGAAAGGACAGTAAGGAAAAGGGGGGAAATGCAGGTCAGTAATATTATTAGTGCCTCTTTGTTGAAAAGGAAGGTTTGTGCTAATATCGATTACAGAAATGTTCATGCTTATAACCTGTACCCTGAGCCACTACTTTAAAGATAAGAATATGTAGTGTATTAACTACGGCTAGTCCCCTGTTACTTTATTATGAGATACTCATTTTACCTTTTTTCTATAAAATGAAAAATGTTTAAAAAATTAAATTAAATCCAAAATTCTTTCCATGATCTAAAAGGTCCTGCAGGATCTGACCCTCAGCACTTCTCCAAGCTCCTTACGTACATCTCACATCTTCGGCCTCCGTGTTCCAGCCTCGCGGATTGCTTCTAACACATCAGTCTTTCTCCCAAGGCTTAGCACATGACAAACATTCTTCCCTCTGTCTGCAATGCGGTTTTCCTGACATTGACGCAGCTTGTAACTTCTAATTCCTCTTTTGTGATAAACATTAAATTTTTACCCCCTTGGAAAAAGATTTTCCTTGAACTAAAGGCATTCTGTTACAGTGATATATGCATACCCATGTTTACAGCGGCGTGATTTATAATAGCTGAATCTTGGAAGGGGCCTATATGTGCATAAACAGATGAATGCAGAAAGAAATTATGGTTTGTACACAATGGAATACTACTCAACCATAGAAATAAATTTCAGTCATCTGTAGGAAAATACATGCTCCTTGAAACTTTAATGCTAGGTGGACTAAATCAAATGTGGGTTAAACAATGTATGGTTTTTCTTAGAAACCCATGTTATAATTTAAAGAGCAAAATAACAAATAGACGATAGGTGACAAGTAGATAAACTTTGTGGAGGTGAGAAGAAGACCTAGAGAAGGAAGATGGGAGGGGGAGGGAGGTGAAGGGTAATACTTTTCTTTGTTGGTTTCTTTCTTTCTTTCTTTTTTTTTTTTTTTTTGAGATGGCGTTTTGCTGCATAGTTCAGTTCACGGTGGCCTCCAAATTGCTATGCAGCCTGGCCTGGCCTCCAATTTTCAGCAATCCTCCTGCCTCAGCCTCCAGAATGCCAGAATTATAGGTATGTGCTACCATACTTGGCTTAGGGAAATAAAAATAATATATATAAATAATATATATATATATATATATATATATATATATATATATATATTCCAACTAACAATCTATTGTGCAGCTATGAAAATGCAGAGAGGTTGAACCTTCCCCCAGGTTGAATGTGTCTAATGAATCATAAAACTTTTCCTGAATTTCTCTCCTTTCAGTGATATTTTCTGTTATTCTACTGTATTATTTTTACTTTTCATTAGTTTCCTTAGCTAGTATCAGGTCCCTGGGGATAAGAATCAGTGGGTCTCAGAGAAGGGGAGAATGTTTAATCATATGAAAATCTTTAGAGTCTCAGGTTGTCATTAAGAATGAAGAAATTGGGGCTGGGGATTTAGCTCAGCGGCATAAGTGCCTGCCTTGCAAGCAGGCAGTCCTGAGTTCGATCCCTGGTACTGATTAAAAAAAAAAAAGAATGAAGAAATTTTTAAATACAGTTGGAAAATTGTGATGCAACATGAATCCTTGTATTGAATATATTAACACTTTAAATACAAAAATATGCACTTCAATATAGCCATTATTACATTCACTGAAAAAGTCAATCTTTTCTGCAACAAAAGTTCAGTTCCACTGTTTAGTGAATGTCAATTGTGTGCCTCAAAGACAATTTTCAATTTACTACCTCATCTAACGTGACAAAGACTTGCATGATAGACTTATTAAGGAGTACGAGGTTTGGTGGAAGCAGTGCACGAAGTCTTCTCTTCTTCAGCCATTCCTCCATTGAACCTAGCCAGTGTACTGTCATGAAACCTCAACAGCCACACACACAGCCTCCCTTGGAGGAGAGTCAAGGGCCTGGGGCACAGCCGCACAGCATGGTTAGCACCCAGCACCAGGTGTCAGCTCTGCAAGTGAAGAGAGTTTGATCTTCCAGACATCCCTTCATCGGTGACAACTCATGAAGCCAAAAAGCCCAATCTATCCATAGAATCATGAGCAAAAGAAATGCGCTGTTATTCTAAACCAATGAACTTTGGGGTAGCTTGTTACCATCCCCCAACACCCTCCACAGTGCATCCTATTCCATTTTGCTTAGAAGGAACTGAGACTCAGAAATGGCAAATTATCAAACCGACAGCATTTAAGTGTTGGTTTGAATTTGCCACCTTCCTTAGAGAATAGCAAGTTAGACTTCAAAACAACCAATTTGTCTATACCTCCACCTAAAGAGGCCTGTATGTGTCATATGAACACGTTCTCACCACCCAAGCTGTAGGTTATTGAAAGCAGTTGGCAACTGACTCAGAAATGGCCAAGCCGTCAATTGACCATCAACCTACTTTATGGCTTTGAATGGCATTAAAAGTTGAATTAAATGCATCAAATTATTTTCCTCAAGAATTTCATCTGAAAATACTGAATAACTAAGGCAGCTAAGCAGCAGAAAGTGAAACCAACATGTGTGAGGCAGAAATATGACATAGCACAACTCCTCAAAGCCATGAGAAAGCATAAAATAAAATATAAAATAAAATAATACGAGCAAGTAGAAAGTAGGAACACTATGTGAGAATGCTGATGAATCATATATTGGTTGAAACCCAGAGGCAGGGTGAATTGAGAAATGAAATAGTAAATGGGAAAAGTGCCATGTGTCAAAGACTGTATGTCCCCCATAGCTATCAGGTTTCCTGGTGGCTTCCCACTTACGAATCTAAGAAGTTATTGTCTTTCAACAAACCAAACTTTTCTTAAGGTATTTTGAGTAATTTTCTATTCCTCACAACCTCAAAACCCAAACTAAAGAAAATTTGAAAGAGGAAATAATTCTCTGCAGTGAAAATTAACTTAGGAATGATTTTGATTTTGTTCAGTGACTTTTAACAAATACTTAATTTCTGATAAGCAGACTATTCATTTTTTAGGTTGAGACAACCAAGAAGATAAGGATGATTTCATGGGAACAATATATTTCTGATGACAATCATCTACCTAGCAAAACTTCATGCTGCACAGAATAATTTCAGTTAAATTCATTATTAGATTTCAAAAATGTTGGATGTAGAGACTAGGCACTCTGTGTCCTCTTTAGACTCTTGCACCCAATAACTGCCAATTAGAGCCAGTTTGTCATGTGTCTGAGCATGCATGCAAGCAGAACAACTCATTACCAAAACTTTTAACCAGCTATGAGCAGTTATATCAAATGATGCAAGTTTAAAAAGGAAATGAATAAACTTATCCAGATAGGAGGGGAAAAGCCAGAGCTGCAAGAGGTTAATCCTGCAAATAATTTTTTAAAATTTTAAACCTGCCTTTGATTAGAAGATTTAAGCCCTTAGAATAATTTACTCTGGCTTTTCTTTGTCAGATTTATGAAGTTCTCTCATTTAAAAAATGTGTATATTGCTGGATGATTGTAAAATTTAATAGCAAACAGGCTAGGCACTTAGGAATAGACTAAGCACAATTAGTACTCACATTCCTCCCACTCCTATAAATAACTCCATTTCCTTTCCGTGTCTGCAAATTTCATTATAGTGGTGGAAAAAAGGAGGGGTGGAAGAAGCAAAAAAGAAAAGCCTTCTGATTTTCCTTTATTGTAAAGTTCAGATCCAGGCATTTAATCAGGGTCTTTGTACAGTTTAGGAATGGAGGCACAGAGTTAAAATAACTCCAGCACTAAGTCATAGCTACCAGTTTTGGAAAGTAATGTTTCTACAAATGGTTTGGGAATTCACCTGCTGAAACACACACCCAGGCACACACAAACACACACACACACACACACACACACACACACAGACAAACACAAACATACACACACACTGGTCCTTCCAGAAAACAACCTGCTTCACGGGCTTTTTCAACATGAGCTTCAGTGACCTCAGAACAAAGGATTTTTGTCCTTTCTATAGTTTTGACATACTTTGGAGATGCTCCCTGGTTTGGATGTTATTGTTTATCATGACAATGGAAAGAATAAAGGCTTTATTTATTAGAAGCCAAAGGTGAGAGTTAGAGAGAAAAGAACATTTGGAAAAAGTAAAATTCTAGAAATATGAGATGCACAAGCTCCTTCAGAGACTCTTGAGCCCTCCTCCATGTTTCTCTCTAGAAAAAAACTATGCCTGAATATGTTTGATAGTCCTGTGTTCTATGTTTAGTTCTTGAAGAGACCTGTTTGCAAAAATTGACCTGGAAATTTTGGGTTGTTCTTTTTTTTTCACCACATGGAAAAAACCCACTTTTATTATAGTCTGCATATTTCAAAGCTCTGATGGATAAATGTTTTTAAATCCAATTTAAAACATAGGCAAAGAATTTGAGATTTCTTCAAAGAAGTTATGCAAATGACAGTAAGTATATGCAAAGGCTTTCAACATCATTAATCATTAAAGAAATGAAAATGAAAACCACAGTGAAGTACCAGCTCTCACCTATTAGGATGGCTAAAAAAGCAAAGCAAAACAAACAAAAACCCAAATATAGCAAATGTTGAGGAGGATGAAAAAAATCCTTGTGTACACTTAGTGGATATGTAAAATGGTGCAGCTGTTGTAGAAAGTAGTAGGGTGGTTTCTCAGAAAGTAAAAAGAATGGTATCTTTTAATACTAATGTTGGGAACATGTCCCAAGGAATTGAGATATTTTAAAGAAATACTTATATATCCTTGTTGTTAGCAGCATTATTCACAATAGTTAAAAGATGGAAGCAACTCAAGTATTTACTGATAGATGAGCAGATAAAAAATCATACATACAGTGAGATACAACCTTAAAAATGAAAAATATCTTATGACATGCTGCATCATGAATGAATGTTGAGGACATTATATAAAGTGAAATAAACCAGTCACTAAAAGAGAATTATTCTGTGATCCCACATACATGAGGTACCTAAAATGATGAAATTCATAAAAAGTAGAAGGGTGCATGCCACAGATTGCAGAAAGGAGAGAACGTGGAGTTGGTGTTTAATGGGTATACTTTGGTTTTGTGAGATGAAAAATGTTTTGGAGATTAGTTGCAAAGCAATGTGACTTGACTAGACATTGAATATGCTACCACTGATGTACATTTAAATTGATTCAGATGTAAATCTTATGTTGCACATATTTTACCATAACAAAATTTTTCAGAAAATACTTAAAAGAGATTTTTATCATAATGTTGCTACTGAGAGATTTTTATAGGATACAATGCCTAGGAAGTACAGTCAGACCCCTCATAACAATTTTAAAAAATCATCAAGTAGAAATTTCTTCCTCTTCCTTTCCTCTTCCCCCTTGTCCATCTGCTGCTTCTTTTTGTCCCTCCCTCTTTTTTCTCCCTCCCCCCCTTCTTTTCTGCTTAGATTGTCTCTTTATATGGTAGACTGATTATTACAATGGTCCTCAAGATGAACACTGTGGCTTGGAATCCACATACTTGTGTAAGAATCTCCCTTTGAGCATGGACAAGACCTGTGGCTTGCTTATAAACAAAAGAATGTCACTAAAGTGATAGTGTATCACATCTGTGATTATACTCCTTTATATGGTAACTCTCCTCTTCCTCGCAGACTTTATCCCTTGCTGGTTTTGATGAAACAAGTACCATACTATAAGCCTCAGATTGTGTCCTTTTGGCACATCTTACTGTGAGACCGCCAGTCAGCAGACATATTGATCACAGACTCATATAATCAAAGATCCATGCAGCAGAAACCCTATTTAAGCCTTGGTAGTATAACCAACCCTTAGGAAGAATAAGATAATCCATGCGTATTGTTTGAAGACTCTACATTTATGATAATTTATTACAACATCATATGTAACTGACACATGCTCTATTCTTTGCAGATAAAATTTAGTTTTTATGTATATGTAAACAGTGATTTATGCTGTGTTTGGAAATATTACAGCCTCATACCTTCTTACAACGTTACCTCTAGTTCTAATGCTGCTTCTCACCAGCCACCTCATGCATCTCTGGGTCTCATGTCCCACTTCTAAGAGCATGCAACACATTCACCGTGGCAGACAGGCATCTGCATCAGAGCTATAGATGAATCTAGGCAGCCTTAAATGTGTGTGTGGCCATGATGCCACAACCCCAGTGTCTTAAGCACATTATAACAACCTTCATTGTCTTTTCCTCTTTTTGCTTTTGAAATGAAATCAAAGGTCCGATTTTCATTCGGGTTGCCCTTAAACTTTAGATTTTTTTTTTATACTGACCCATCACCTCTCCACCACCTGAGAAACATCAGTGAGCCCCACAAGAGGGGAGAAACTCTGCCCGTCACCTCTCTGCCACACCATGAACCTCAGTGAGTCTTGCAGGAGAGAAACCCTGAAGATCACCTCTCTGTAATCCCTGGAACCATGGTAAACCATGAAGGATGGGAGAAACTCCACTGACTGCCTCTCTGCCATCCTGTGAACCTTGGCCCAGAAGAACCCAGGTGCCGGGCCCATTCCCTTAAAGTGTGGGACAGGAAGCTAGCTCAGGTAGTGTCCAGAGCTTGGCAACCAGTTCATTCAGATGAGCCTCTAACAAGGGGAAACACTTTGCATACAGCCCAGAACTTATGATTGGTTCTGTCATATGAATATAGACTTTGCTCTTATGGTCTAAAGTACAAAATTAATAGTTTCCACAGTTTGTCAGTTTTTCAATTTTGCCAGATGCTGTCATTACTGTCAATTATACTATTGTAGCTAGGATGTCGTATCTGTTGTAATCCATTGTTTTCTCTTCTGTAACAATATGGAAAGCTCTGGGGTAACAACCTCACCATAATCCTACACCAAAAGAATGGTGACTGAACCAAATAGAAACCAACATTCCACTCTCAATTAATTGGAAAGGTAGGATCTTGGGAGAGACACAAACCAACAATCTCTTATGCACAGAAGTTATCCCTGAAAAACCAACTTTTTCTAGAGAGGCTTTGATACAAGTCATATTGCTACTTACCACCAAACCTCACAAGGATTGTCACAGAAAGCAAAATTTTAAAATTTGACATAGAAAAGTCAGGATGAAGTAGTAAAATGCAATCTCAGACTTCCACTCAGAAAAAGTGCAAGAGACACTGACATAGACTAAAGTAGAAGTCACATACCTGAAATTTCTGAAATGATACCAACAAAAGCAGGGAAGCAAATCCACGAGGATAAGAAGGCAATCAGATCAAAAGTAATCTCTCAGGTACAAAAAGAAATGACAATTATAATGAAAGAATTGCTGACCATATCTAAAGAAGACAGACAAAAAATAGAAGAAATAGGAAAATGATGGAAACCCTAAATGAACAATATGGGAAAGAATTAGAATCATGAATCAGATTCAAAGAGATCTCCAATATTATTATTTCCATTGAAAGTTGGAAAAATCACTTGAATGAAACTGAAGAAGGACTTTCAGACCTTGAAGACAGGATTGCAACTAGTCATTCATAAAACAAAAGATTTCTTAAAAATAACAAGGAACCAGGAAATAATAATTCAACAGTTGCAAAATGATGTGAAGAAAAACAATATAAGATAGGTGTCAAGAAAACAAGCAGGAATCAACACAAATGTCATAAAGACTATTAAAGAAGTAATAAAAGATTTCCCAAGTATGGGTAAAGAAATGACATCAGATAAGTGAGGCATATAGAACTCCAACTGACCAAAACAAAATAAACCTACACCCAGCCATATAATAATCCATATCTCAGAAATTTGGCACAAGAACAGGATATTAAAAGCTGTTAGAGAAAAGAAACAGAACATCTACACAGGAACGCCCATGAGAATCATGGCAGATTTCTCAATACAAACCCTCAAGTCAAGAAGAGCTTGGAGTGAAATATTTCAAGTTTTTTCAAAATTAATGGAGAAATAAGATACCTCCACAACAAAGAACAACTGAAGAGACTTATGATCACCAAACCAAGCCTACAAAGAATACTGAAAAATATTCTAGGAAGAGACAAAAATGACAGTTCCAGCAACAATAACAGAAAGATACCACCAAGCAGTGAAGGGAATTAAACAGAGAGGAAAAGTAAGCAACACCAGGAAGAAAACATGGCAAAGATAAGCCAATAGATAGAGATAGAGATAGAGATAGAGATAGAGATAGAGATAGAGATAGAGATAGAGAGATAGAGATAGATAGATAGATAGATAGATAGATATCAGTTACAGCAACTAATCTAAATATACTCAATTCACCAATTAAAAGAAATAGAATGGCAGAGTGGATCAATAATCAAAATCTAGCAATATGCTATCTGCAAGAAACACATTTAACTCAAAAGGAAATTCATAGACTGAAAGTCAAAGAATGGAAAGCAATCTTGTATACAACAAGAATATAGAAAACATGAGGGGTAGGTATTCTGTTTACAGATGATGTGAAATTCAAACCAAGAATAATCAAAAGAGATTAAGAAACTCACTATATACTTTTTAGGGGAAAACTACAAAAGGAAGAGATAAAAACTATAAATATATATGAACCAAATGAAGGAGCATACAATGATATAAGACAAATATTAATAGACATGAAAAATCAAACAAATAATAACACAGTTATAATGGAGGACCTTAATACCCCAAGGTCACAAAGAGATCAACTAGCAAAGAATAAGCAAAGAAATAGCACAACTAAAACAAACTTGTGAACAGATGGATATAGTAGATTTTATAGAATGTTCCATTCCACATCATCAAAATACACATTCTTCTCAGTTGCACACAAGATATATTCTAAAATAGATCAAATATCAGCCCACAGAACATGATTAAGCAAATGCAAAGGAACTGAAATTATTCCATGTATATTCTGTGACTACAATGCAATGAAATCGGAAATTAATGACAAAAGAAACCTCCAAAAGCTCCATAAACATATTGAAATTAAATAACACCCTCCTGAACAACCAGTGGGCCACAGATAAAACTAAAGAAATTAAACAACATCTAAAATCAAATAAAATGCACATGTAACTTACAGGAACCTGTGGGATGCAATGAAAGCAGTCCTCAGAGGGAAATTTATAGTGGTGAATTCTCATATAAGGAAAATGGAAGGAACAATAAACAACCTAATGCTGCATCTCAAGCTGCTAGAAAAAGAAGAGCAAATCAAGCCCAAAACCCATAAAAGAGATGAAATTATAAGGATCAGAGCAGAACTTAAAGCAAGTGAGACAAAGTGAACAATACAATGAATTAACAAAGCAAAGAGTTGTTTCTTTGAGCCAACTAATAAATAAAATTGATAAATCCCTAGCTAATCTTATGATAAAAAGGAAAAAAAATCTTAAATTCATGAAATAAAGATTGAAAATGGTGAAATCACTACAGATCCTATGAAAATTCAGAAGATCGTCAATATCTATTTGAAAATTTTTATTTGCATAGGGTAAAAGCACAGAAGAAATGGACAGATAACCAGAAACATACAATTATCAAAGCTGAATCAAGAAGATATGAAAATTCTGAATAAGTCAATATCAGTTAATAAAACAGACTGCAATTAAAAACATTCCAACAAAGAAAAGCTCAGTCCTGATAGATTCATGGTGGAATTCTACAAGAAACTTACAGAAGATTTAGTTTCAATATTTCTCAAACTCCTTAATGAAACTGAAAGGGATGTAGTACTCCCTAACTAACTCATTTCTAGAGGCAAATATTACCCTGATATACAAAATAGAGAAAGACCAACTAATAAAGAGAACTACAGGCCAAACTCCCTAATGAAGATAGATGCAAACACCCTCAATAAAATAAGAGCAAATAAAATACAGCAAATCATCAAGATTATACACGTGACCAACTGGGATTTATCCCAGGAATGTCAGGATGGTTCAGCATAGGCAAGTCGATAAATGTAATACACTGTATCAACAGAGCCAAAGATGAAAATCACATGATCATCAAAATAAATTATCATTACCTCAACTTGATAAAAATCATCTATTACAAATCAACAGTTAACATCATACTAAATGAATAAAAACTATAAACTTTCAGTCTAATATCAGGAACAAGACAAGGATGTCCACTATCACCACCCCTACTCAATACAGTTCTGGAAACATTAGCCAGAGCATTTAGACAAAAGAGAAATAAAAGTAATAAGAATAGGAAAAAAGAAGTGAAATTATAATTGTTCATAGAGTACATGATACCCTACATGGAAGACAATAAAAACTCCACCGAAAGACTTCTGGGTTTAGTAATCAAATTCAGTAGCGTAGCTGAATACAAAGTCAACACATAAAAATCGATAGCATTCCTATACACAAAGAGCCAATTCACTGAGACAGAAGTTAGGAAAATCACACCCTTCAAAATAACATCCAGAAAAATGATAAATACATAGGAATTAATCTAACAAAGGGAGTAAAAGATACATATATTGAAACTTACACTACTCTGAAAAAAGAAATCAAAGAAGATCCCAGAAAATGGAAAGGTATTCCTTGCTCATGAATAGGAAGAAAAAACATAGTGAAAATGGCCGTACTCCTGAAACTGTTACACATATTTAATGCAATTCTGATCAAAATACCATTAGCATGCCCTCAATTCTAGAGGAAATATTCCTGAAATTCATCTGGACCTAGAAGAGACCTACAATAGACAAGGCAATCTTGGTAACAAAGGCAAATCATGAGACATCACAACAAAGCTACTATGATAAAATTAGCATGGTACTGGCAAAAAAAAAAAAAAAACAGACCTCAGTATGAATGGAACCAATTAGAAGATGAAGACGTGACTATAAACACACTTGTCAATCTTATCTTTGACGAAAGGGCCAAACATGTTCACAGGACGATAGGTACCCTCTTTAATAAATAGTGCCAGATAAAATAACTTTCTACATGATGAAGAATAAAACTAGACCCATACCTGTCACCATGCACTAAACTGCAGTCAAAGTGAATCAAAGATCTAAATGTTAAAAAAGAAACACTACATCTACTGAATGAGAAAGGAGGCAAAAATCTTGAAGACATAGGAATAGGCAGAGAATTCATGAACAAAAACCAAACTGCATGGTGCAACTACTGTGGAAATCAGTATAGAGATTCCTCAAAAAAAAAACCTAGGATTAGAAGTATCATTTGACTCAGCTATTCCCCCTCTGGATATTTTCCCAGAAGAACTGAAAACATCATACCACAGTGATATATGTGCACCCATGTTTATAGCAACACAATTTGTAGTAGCTAAATCTTAGAAACAGCCCAACTGCACATCAACCATGGAATGGATTAAAGATTTGGTATTTTTACACAATGCAATACCACAGCACTATAAAGAAAGATGAACTTGAGGCTTTTATAGGTAAGTGGATGCATCTAGTGGATACTTCACTTACAAGTGAAACAAATCAGATATATAAATAAATCATGTTGTCTCCCTAGTGTAAGAAACTGAAAGAGTAAATAAAATCTAAAAGCTACAATAGATATTGTGAAAGGGAAAAGAAGTGTTCAAAAGGAAAGTACAACTAGAATGGGAGATAGTAAAAAAAGAAGGAAGGGGGAAACATACACACACACACACACACACACACACACACACACACACACTCACATATATGTTATGGTTGATACATTGTGCCAACTTGAGCAGTTTAGAAGTTTAACAAACAGACTCAGCAGGAATTAAGGGTTCTTACTTTGTAAACATCTCATGCTGTACAAGAGGAGGGTAAGGAGATTTTGGAGTGCTACACCCACCCTGGAAGAGGAGGTGGTGTGTATACAATATAAGGCAGGGGAAAACGCTTCTCCCCCCGCCTTTTTTTCTCTGGCTGCTTTTGCTGGCTGCTGCCTTGAAGTGTTGCCCTGGTGACCTGCCATCCTGCCTAGGAGCCAGCTGAAACCTCTACAAATTGTAAGCTAAATATGTTTTACCTTCCTTCATTTTGGGTGCTGTGTATTTTGTGCCAGCAATAAGAGAAAAGTAACCAAGATAGTATACAAACAAACAGCTAAGATAATTGTACTATTCATTCTATTGGTTCATTGAAAGTAACAGTTAGTGCTTATATTGTTTGACCAATTTTGAATGCCTGCATCTGGTAATTTGAGCAACTATTTTGAAGACAACAATATGCGATACAATAACCATTGTTAATTTCTTATCTTGTTTTGAAACTCTGTATCATTTTATTGGTTTTTTTATTCTCTCTATAGTAAAAAAAGAAAACAATAAAGAATTTTTATACTGATGGAAGAAGTAGTATAAACAATAGTAACATTCATGCTATTTAAAATCTGCAAATGAAGACATAAAATGAGATGAATAATATGTACATTAATATTGCAATTTAAACCCAAAGGGTTTGATATTTCCCATGGCAATGATATTTACAGATGTCTTAAATTAGTTTGCACACAAAATTGGTTTTACCAAATGTTGATATATTCTCAGTGTGACTCTTTAGTTTCAACTATAATAATTGTTTTTAACATTTATCCAAAACCATATTTTTCTAACCATAAATACTAAAATAAAATAATTCCCCCAAACCTATATCATTGTTTTTTGCTTTTGTATGCATTTTGATTAACTTCTTGGCTACTTCTTTGAAATAAAGCTATATTTGTAAATTAAAAATGGAATATAGATTTTTTTCTCTAAAACAACAAAACATCAGGGAGACATCTTGTGAATGTAGCTAATAGAGAGGCAAAATTAAAATGCATGGAATCTTTTTAGCTTCCTTAAGTGCCTTATAAAATACTCCCAAAGCTGTATACATTAGTATGTGGGCATGCTTTAGTTAAGTCAGGAGGTAAACTGTTAAATTCTTTGGTGTTTTCAAACACAAAGCAGACTTCTATCTCTTCTCCAAAAAAGTTGCATAATTAATAAAATTCATATCATTGAACCAACTCTCTTCTCTTTTTGCTTACAAAAGTCAAACTTTATTTTCCTATTCTCCCTTTGAAGAAAGATGCTTGTGATAGATGGTAGATGACAGTCCAGAAATTTGACAAAAATGACAAGCATACGCCCTATAAGCATCTGGGAGTTGGCTACAGTTTCATTTTTGTGCACATCTTTTAGTGCAATACAGCCAATGGAAAGAAATAGTCACTTTGAAGCATGCTATCAATCCAAAGAACATTTGCATTGGGTGGCAAACACAATTGTAATTGTGCAAGAGACAGTCAATTACAGAAACAGGATGATAGGTGAAACAACTTTAACAAACTGTGGTTTAAAACTTCTTTGCTGATATGCTATGTTTAAATTCAACCATTAAGTAATTATAGTACATTAAGGAAAAGTGGAAGAACAGACATGGCAGGGTGGGTGTGTTAGTGCCTAGGGATGGCCTCACTCATGAGAAAAGATTGAGGTTCAAGTCCATATAAGGATGTACTCAGTGGTCTCTCCTGTCTGTCTCACCACCTCTGTTCCAGTGGCTTGGCTTGCCTGTCTTGGCTTGCTTGGTATCCAAGTGGCTTCACCAGGGGCAGTCTCTTATACATGGTGGCAAGTTGGGATAAGAGACAGCTGTGTTTGCTTTTCCCTTCCCACAGTGAGTAGTCTTTTACAGCCTGAGAAGAGACAGAACCTCAAATTTGAAGGTTACCACCGATGATCTCATTATTGGTAATTAACGTATCATCTCATAATACAGTGGTATGATGCACCCATACCCACAACCTTGAAACTCTCATAGATTTCTATCTTCAATGTTTAGCTGAATCTCAGGTTTCCTTGTTGGTTGTGGTTTTTCTCTTGTTATTGTTCCTGGGGAACTGATATAACATGAAAAGAATATTTTTAGCCAATGGCTCTTTTTGAGAAAAGAGGAAACACCATCTTATATTCCAAAAACTATGAATTTAGCACCAGATTAATATCCATTTGAGTGCAGTATTCAGATACTTTGGCCTCATCTCAAAAGAGTTTGATTCACCCATTTGAGTCTGAAGCCCAGAAAGCTACATGTAATAGAAAAATTTCAGGTGCTTCTGTTGTTTGCAGTCCATAGACCTATGTTATGGATTTGGCTTTTGGAAACCTTCCCAAACCACTGTATTCTTATAGAAATATAATATCTTTGACTTTTGACAGTCTGAGGTTTTGGAGAGATTGCCTGTTAGGTGTATTTTGATTCTACCACATCAAAGAAAGACAATCCATTGATCTCTAAAAAGTTTATTGACACCTAACCCTCTTCCTTTTGGCCTCTCTCCACTACCTTACATGTTTTCTCCTTTCTCTCTATTTTTATTACTGTTTTGCTACTCCTTGTCTCTGATTTTTAAACATTTCTAATATAATGTCTATGATTAAGCCATGGGGGCACATGGATTTAATGATTTAATTGCCCAGTCAGTTAGTTCATGGCTATCTTAGATGTTCACCATGAGAAAAAGCATTGTTAGGGGCACAGAGATCTTTAGCCTTAGAAACCATTGTCAGGTCTTGGGATAGGCTGCCATAGCTGTGACTGAACTTTCCAATGTGTTGCCCTCCAGTTGGAATCAATTGAAAGTCAGGAAGTTATTCAAACTGATGACCAATAGAATTCTATTGCCAGAGGTTCCCATGAAGTTTTCTCACAGTATAGATGCACAGAACAAGAATTTAGTCTAAACACATCCCAGCAGTCATTAAAAGCCACATTCCAGAACAGACAATCATCAGATAGCAACCCAGAACCTATTGGAAGTCACGAAAAAAATTGGATTATAAAGGGAGGCTTGACTAAGATTATACTGGTCACCTGAATCAGCTTCACTGAGCAGAACTAGAGAGAAGGAGGGGAGAAATGATCCTGCAGAGTGTTGGGAACCATGTGATGGATCTGCACAGATAACGTCCCATGAAATCCCATGCTGGGTTCTAGATCTGTCTCTGAGATAAGAGCATAATAATTGGATAACTTTTAAGATCCCTACTAACACCGTAATTTTCTGATATAAAATAAAGCCAAAATATCCTCACAAAGAAAAATATCCTCATGAGGCTCTTGTGAGGTGAATGTTTTTGCCCTATTTTACAGATAAGGAATCTCAGATTCAAATAAATTAAGAAACACCTTGGTTCACACATCTACTAAATAAATGACTGACTTCAAATTCAGAGCCTCTTTTGTTCCATGTCACTGTTCCTTGTATTTCTCAAAGATTCTGATGTTGTGATTGCCATTAATTATTAAAAAATAAAGATGGGGTTGGAAAAGTTACCTTGGCAAAGTTAACTAGTGTGATTGTGTCAAGTTGAGTGAGATATGTCCAACTGAATTGAATCAGCATACTTCTGGGTGTGGTTGAGAGAATTTCTGAAAACAGGACACCTACCTTGGATAGACTTGTCATCTGAAAGGTGTGAAAGGGAAACAAAGAAGGAAGACTCACTTCCATTTGTCTGGAGGAGCTCCAGTCTTCACCTACCCTTTGGACATTGTCTCCTGGCTTACAGTGCAGATTGTTCAGCCAACAGCACAGACCCTCAGCCCTCCACTGCAGACCCATCAGCCTTCTGATACAGACTCTCATGGGACACTACAGTGAGCTTCAGGCCTGTGACTGGATCCTTCAGTTCTCTGGAGCACAGAAAGATCTTTTGTGCTCTTCCACGACTCTGTGAGAAGCCACTGTAAGCCAATCTTGTAAATTCATACATACTTGCATGTTTTGTATTAAATCTGTTTCTCTAGTAAGCAGTGACTTATACAGGGAGCATTATCTTGTTTACATAACTTCTTTGTGAAGATATTTTGGCTTTATTTTATATCAGAAAATTATGGTGTTAGAAAGGATCTTAAAAATTAACCAATTATTATGCTCTTATCTCAGAGCCAGATCTAGAACCCAGCTCTTTTTATATGTACTTCTGTAATTTTTTTCTTGCTGTAGTGTTTCTGTAAAGATTTTCCTATGCATTTAAGACTATATCAAAAATAATATTATAGGCACATGAACTTTATACCAAATATTTATTGTTAACCCACATGAAAGTAACCTAAGACTTGCATTAGTCAACTTTCCCAACGATGGGATCCAATTCCACATGCCCACAATTTAAAATTTGACTCATGGTTTCAGGGAATTCATTCTATGCTCAGTAGGCTTTAAGGCAGAAATAGCATGATGGAAGGGCATGATGGAACAAACATGCCTAGTTCATGGCTACCAGGAAGCAAATCATGGCTACCAGGAAGCAAATCAGGAGAACAGGGTCAGAAAAGAAGGGGACAGAGACCACATACAGTATCCAAGGTCCCAACTCCATTACTCAGGCAGACATACTCAGCAGTGTGTTCCACTAATCATCTGTGTGTCTCTGAAGCCAATCAAGTTGACACAATCAACCTTAACCATTGAAGACCTTTTTTAAACTAGTCAGATTGCAGTTAATGTAACTCAATACCTGAAATAATCAAGTTAAAAGGAGGAAAGGTCTATTTGGGCTCATAGTTTCAAGAAGGTTCAATACATGGTCACTGACACCACTGTTTCCTGGTCTGTGGGGAAGCAGAGTATCATAGCCAAAAAAGCTATGACAGAGGAAAGGAAAGCTTCTCATCTAGTGGCAGCCAGGAGCAAGAGAGACAGCAAATAAGGAGACAGAGGCCCAGATTCACCTTCAAAGGTACACCACCAATGATATAAATTTCTCTCACTAGGTTACACGTCCTAAAGGTGCCAACCATGGTATCAAAAGTTGGGGGCCAAGCCTTAAATACATAGCTATTGAAGAACACTCAATTCAAATTACAGCAGCTGCAAACAGATACTCCTAAACCCCAAGCTGTCAAGCTATCTGGCTTTATCCCTAGGTGTCAGTTTCAATTGTAACAAGCTAGAACTGATATAAATTCTGGTATTTCCTTTTGGTATATTGACACAAAGATGCTCTCCATCAAAGTTAAGAACACATTGATTGGCTCTTCACCTCCAGGAAGTCTCCCAGAAAGCAGCATCTCAGGCTGTCTCTTTGGGACCCGAAACTCTCGGACCCGGAGAGTGGCCTGGGCTGTTTGGATCGAAAGTCTGCGCAGACCTACATCTCGGCCGGACACTTTGGGGCTGGTAGGCCCGCCCTTCATCCACAAGGAACTGCCTGGAGATCGGCATCTGGGCCAGGTCTGTTTGGGCCCGTAGCCCTGCCCTTCACCCCCAGGAAGTCTCCCAGAAAGCAGCATCTCAGGCTGTCTCTTTGGGACCCGAAACTCTCGGACCCGTAGAGTGGCCTGGGCTGTTTGGATCGAAAGTCTGCACAGACCTGCATCTCGGCGCGACTCTCTGAGACTGGTAAGCACGCCCTTCATCTGCAGGGAACTGCCTGGAGATCGGCATCTGGGCCAGGTCTGTTTGGG
>PVJX010008467.1:0-32839 GCA_004027295.1 Dolichotis patagonum
GGCCACGCCCCCACACATAACCCCGCCCCTAGGCCCGCCCGTGCTCGCCCCCGAGCCCTCGTGCACACGCCTAGCGTCTGCGTGCTCGCCGTGCGTTCGCGGCCGCGCAGAGGGCTGGACAGAGCCGGAACCGGCTGTAGACTGAGAAGCGTCCTGGGCAGGGCCGAGAGGCTCCGCAACTCAAAGCGCGGAACGCGGCCCCGGTCAGTTGCGGAATACAGCTGCGGGCGCCAGCCCTGCCTACGCCGGCGACACCACCCGGCCCGGGTCGCTGCCCGCGGGGACGGAGGGCGGCGTCTGCTTCCCGCTTCCCCAGCACCGCAGGAGAAAGCTGCCCCGGAAACGGCTCTGCCGTGCTCCGCATGCCCGTGCCGCGTTTCCTGGGGAATAAAACTCCCAGGAAGGGGAGCAGAGCCTTCCCACCCCGCCCCAGCTCCCAGCCGGCCTCGGGTTGCGACCGCTCGCACTGCCCGGGGCGAAGCAGAGTTGAAGTCTCTAAAGCAGAGAGAGATTTCAGCATCTCTTTCTACAGACAGAAGAAGTAAGGCTCCCGCGATGGGGAGCAACAAAACCCAGCTCAGTGCCCAATTACAGTCATTACCTGAACGAATCCCCAGAGATCGGGCACCCAAACGCAGGAGTTGTCACAATTAGAAATAATAGTAAAAAGGAAAAAGAGAAAAGTTATAAATTTGTATATATATACTTAAGATAGCTAAAATGATTATACTACTAATTCTGCTCTTAGAACAAAAGAGTTAACACTCAGGATTAGATCAGTTTTGCATGTCTATATCTGCTAACCTGGGTAACTTCTGAAGATAACTGAAAATAACAACCACTGTGAAGTCCCTACCACCTTGTTTTGAACACCTGTATTGTTATCGTTTTAGGTTTTTTGTTGTTGTTTGTCTCTTTTGTTTCCTTTTCTTGTAGTTTCTTTTGTTTCATTTTTTCCCTTTTTAAAATAAAAAGTAACATCGGTGCGTAGCCAAAAATTCAAAGCTGTCTGCTGATTCCATGTTCCCCCGTGTGGCACTGTGTCACAGACAGGCCATACAAAATACCGGTTGACTGTGGAGAGGACACGAGTCCTTCTCCACCCAGCATGAAGGATCACAGCCAAGGACAAATGAGAGGGACCCTAACAAGCGAATCTGACGGTCGTCGCATGTGACAGGGAGCTTTGAGACTGAAGACCCAAAGCTAACTATGCTTCAGTTCTGTAAAGCAGGCACAGCCGTCTAGGAGGACAATGGGCAAACTGCAGGGTCTGTGTCCGGCCTTGGCCTCACCACGCGGCCTTCCCGGGCCCTCTTAGAGCCGGTGATCTAGTGATCTAGCAGACAGGGTAAGTCAGAGAATTTCCTCCTGGCCAGAGGAGGAGGAGGGAAGTCAGATACTCAGAGATTTGAAGGGCTGGCTTTTGCAGAAGGGTCTGATTCCTGGGACTTTTGGGCAGGGGCATTTGGGCTTCTCTAAACCCCAGATCTGCTCGGCTTCCTCATGCTCCCGTCTTGGAAGTAGATCTTACAAAACCTGCATTCCGGAATGTCTTTGTGAATTAAATGAGAAAAAGTGCACACGCACACATTGGGCAGATGCCACATGTCACATCTGACGGGGGCAGGCTCTCGGGCGCTGATGAACGCAATGCAGTTGTGAGCCAACACTAACTGAAGCCAGAAATGTTAGTTTTCCTTCCTAACTGGCCCAGCACTTGATCTGCACAGCTATTGCCCTCACAGCTGCTCCAGTGCAAGCCTGTGCCACCGACTCACACAGATCTCTGTCAGCTAGGGTGTGGGTCCATTTTGGCTCCCTTCCCAGTTCCATATCTGTCACTGCCACCTGTGGGTCACCATTCCCGCCCTAGAACTCACCTGCCGAGATATCAAATCTTAGCAGCAGTAACCATAAGATTTATTGAGTTCCCACTTGAGAAGAGTTCGCACACGTTGCCTCAGGGCTGTGAGTTTATGACACTCATCCAATCCAATGGTCTATAACTGGAAAATTCAAGATTCGAACCGCAGTCTTCAAGTCTCAAAGCAACATACAAGGGCTGATCAGAACATACGGTGAATGTTTAGACTTTTAAAAAGGATGTCATGATCCCCCTCGGAACCTTCTTGGTTTGAACACACCGTCACCGTCTTTGCCACTTTCTGCAGCAGCTCTGGAGGCCCGAGTCTTCATGAGCTGTGATCAGAAACACAGGGAATGCTGCTGCCGCGCGGCGTCCAGCAGAGAGGAGCTCATGGAAACACACACTGTGTCCTCATCCACCTTGTTCACTAGATCTGGCACCGTGTGACGGCTGGCTCTTCCCCAGTGAGACAATGACCGTGAGAGGAAAATGTTTTGCATCAATCTGGGACCTTGAGGCAGCCAAGAAAGCACAACTAAAGCCTCCCACAAAAGAGGGCTCCCGGGGTTGCAGCAGGAAGTGGTAAGAACAACGGGACGAGTGTGTTTGGAGCGGGGTGGGGGGATGCTAAGGGGAGCTGGTGACGCCATGTCTTTATTGACACGGGGTGCCCGACGGCCACAGCCGATCTTAGCCCCATCACAGCCTGTTTGTTTAACCTACAGTCCCTGGCCACGTCTCCAGGAGCGACACTGGCCCACTGCTGTGGTAACCATTTCCAAAGTCCAGCTTCTGTGCTTGTCCATCCCACGGTGGCGTTTCTTCAGTGGTACCAGGGTCTGACCTGAGTGTCCTTCCAGAAGGACGCAGTGCTGCCCATACAGCATCGCTTTGCAAATGAACGTACGCTCTTGTCCTTGGAGAACTCCAATACTGGAGTTGGTTTCTTCTCTGAAAAAACCCCAGACTCCAGGATCAATCCTCCCGCTCAGCACTTCTGGAAATCCTTTTATGTGCTAGGGGACCTACAGGCTTCTATGCCGGTTCTTTCTGAACTGTGACAGTCATGATCACGATGTGTATGTTGTGTGACAGGGAAGGAGTGCTTAAAGTATAAATCCAGAAGTCCTGTCTGATTACATTTTGGTGCAAAAATACTACACGCTTTTCATATTCTTTCCCCAAAATTTTTCTTGCCAGTGAATCATCTCAGAATTCAGATATGGCTTTGTTTTCTTACAAGTGCAAAAAAAACAGGTTTCTGAAAAATATTTTTGAGCCTTTTAATATACATTACAAATATTTTAGACCAATCACATTTTGTAGTGTATATTTACAAAACAAAAATATATTACAATAAATATGAATGAAATAGTGACTCTGATCGGCAACAAGCTCTGTCACAACCAGGTAATTAAAAGGAATGCAAAAAACCTGTTGGCCTGCATAAGTTAAGAGTTTTGCGATAAATAGGGGTCCAGAATTATACTGTATCTGGAAAAAGGGTGGGGGAACTCCCCAAATTTAAGTTAAATAAGATTCTCGTTGCTAATTACAGAGGGTTTAAATGTTTTTAAACTGCAGATGTTAATGAATTATTCAAACATGATACAAAGCTAACGGACTTCTATCGTCTCAAGATGTATATAAGGTCCACGTAGTGCCTTTTAATTATCATTACACACTGTAGCTCACACGATATCTACAAGTCTGAATGAGAAAAAAAAAAAACAACGGGTCACAGCAACATGTCTCACGTTCCAGTTTTAAATAAGACAAGCACATAGTGGGTCAAACATTATTTCATAATACGTTAATAAATAACACCTAGTTTGGTATGGTTACCTTGAACAGTTTCGGCTGTATATTTTAAAAGAGAACATTTTCTGCAACTTTCACATTGTCAGTAAAAGATAAAATAATGAACCTTTGTAGCCAAAAAAAATTTTTTTCTATATAGAACCTAAAGGATTTTTGACATGCTGCCTTTCCTTACAGTTTGCCGCAAGAAAATTAAAGCAAACAAAAAGTGATTGTCTTTTAAAAACAACTTTGGAAAGCTTTTCACAAATTGAGCGTGAATCTTTTACGATCGGCATGGCAATCTTTTGCGCATCTGCTCCGTGCATGTATATAAGCTATATAATGCACGCTGGGTATGTGCTCACTCACAGATCCACTGAGGGTACAGAAGAAAGGACCACTGGTCCCCGGTGAGAACCAGCCAGCACACAGAACTAGAATCCAGCCAGCCTGAGGCCTGGACAAGTTCCATTCTCGCTTTGCTTTCACAAAGGTCCCTGCGTGACAATAAACGCCACTGCAAAAACCCAGGGGTGCAGATCCACCGGGGGAGGGGACCTGGTCGATGCAGGTAAATACTGACACAGCCCCTGACCCAAGTGGGTCAGAAGGAGGGCAGGTGCCAGGGTGCGGCCCTTCCCTGTCCCCTTGTGCCATGGCTGGTGTTCAGCCTACAGAACACGGAGTCCAAATCAGCCTCGGGTCCGACAGATTGCGAATGAATGGGCCGCCCTGCTCTGTGACTGCTTCCCGCTGGGCACATCTTCTCAGCAAAGCAAAAGAAAAGCACTTAAACCTTATGGCAAAATTAGAAGATCGGATGTGAAGCTTGCCTGACAGGAAAACTTCTCCACTCATCCTCCACGGTTTTCTAAAGGGAAAGGCAGGCAGCAGCCTGACACCGCGACCTCGGGTGTTCGTGTGTTCTTTGAGGGACACCTCACCCAGGAAGAGCCACTGGCGGCCCAACCACGCCCTGCAACCCCGCCGCTTCTGCGTGTCAGTGCTCTTGCCGAGAGACACACACAGCATGATGCTACAGGCCGTAGGAATTAAAAAAAATAAAAACACTTGGTGGTTATGTTCCTGAATCTGTGCAAAGCTTTCGTCCAAATTACATCTTTCCAAGGAAAACTAAAAACCATTCTCTAAAACCATCGGGCGATCCTGTTATGACTTTGGCTCCTCAATCTCACTCGCAGACAATGAGATGGACGACTCGCCTTCATCTTTGGTGGCCGCAATTTCCCATCCGCCCTACACCCTCCCCACCCTGGCGGCCCACTGGGCAGGCTCCCCAAAGGGCAGGCAGGAATGTCGAGCCCCGTAGGGTTACCCCACTAACGTTCCTCTCATGCTTTGCTCCTTTATGGCTGGAAGTGACCAAACATCCACACTCTTTCCCGTGAGAAATTAATTTCATGAGTAACTTAACAGTTTAGTACTGGAAATACATTACTGGAGTTTTCCGTTCCTCTGTGCAAACCCAGGATCGTGACACACACTAAGCAGAGCCCAGGCCTGGAGCAGAGACGGAAAGGCGCACGCGTTAGTACAGGGGCTTTTGTCCTTGGTTCTCAAACTCGGACCAGGCGTCATTGAGCTCCATGAAAATCATCTTTGCGTACTGCTCGTAGGGTTGCCCAGTGGCCTACGGAAGAAAACGGAAACACATTAGATCCCACGGCCCCAAACGACGTTCATACTAATTCACTGCTAATGTGGACTCCTGGCATTTCTCTCCAGCTGCTTCTGTTTTACAGCCCAGCCCAGTGACGCGGATCTGTTTCGAGCTTTCAGTGAATAACAAACTCCCCGCTGCGGCACGCAGGCTGGCCCGGCCTATGGGGTTCAATGACTCTGGCCTCCCTCTGACGGCATCCACCCGGAAATGCTCCTGGGGGTGAGAATCCGTCAATCAGTGGACCATAAGAAACACACCGGGTGGCAAAGCTCATACCCACCCCCCGAGTCTCCACCAAACAGCCAGTCTCCTGGCAGCCTGGCAGCGGGTCACTGTATTTTCCATGCCGTCCTGGCTAAACGCAGCACTGTGTCTCCCCAGGGGAAAGTTCCTTCGTGTGGCCATCGGTCTTCTCTTGCTCTTCAGCTCAGGCTTACCCCGAAACCCTAGCGAGGAGCCGTGCTCTCCTGTATCGCTCAGTGCCCACCCCACTGGGTGCAGTGCGGAGCTTGATTTCCTTTTGCCCACTTCGGGACATGTAACTGTTCAATCTTAACACCTGACTGTAACCCACAGACTTAGATCTGTTAAATAAATAACCTAACAAGCCAGCAAATAGACACTGTAGTGCTTCAATAAACGCTCATAAAATCACAGAGAGAGCAGGGCATGGGGCACACTCAGCAGTCAGTCATCCCAGCGCTCGGGAGGCTGAGGCAGGAGGGTTGCTGCAAGACACAGGAAAGCTAAAACTAATGCATGAGGAGCAGAGCGGTGCCAGGCTGCAGGGGCTGTACTCACCTTGTCGGGGTGCACCACCAGCACGGCCCTCCGGTACACCTTCTTCACCTGCTCGGGCGTCACCAGGTCCGCCATGCCCACGGGCCTCCACCTGGCCTCCCCGGCCCACAGCACCGTATGCATGGTGGACAGCAGGGCCCTGATGTTCCTCTCCTTGCCTTCGATCCACTCCAGGATCTGGGAACGCAGAGGGTGGGAAGCGGGAATGTTTTCTGCTCCCGGTTCTCCTGGGGCTCTGGGAGCTCACCCCGCCTCCGCTGCCCGGCTCCTGCAGCCTCCCCGCCGTCCCTCCACCTGGGCGCTCGCTCTGCACCTCCAGAAGCAACTGGGGGTCGCTCCCAGTTCACCCTGGCAGTCTGGGTCCCCTGCTCGGTGGCCCCTGCGGTTCATGATGCGCTCCTCCTCGGGGGCGCGGCTGCCTCTGTTTTGCTCCCTGAACTAAATAAATCTCTTTACAAAGGCTGAACCCGCCTGGGCCCTGCTCCTGTCACAGCAAGGACCACGCCTCAGGGTCCCGGTGTGGGGACTCGGCCGGGGAAGGAATGGGGACCCTGCAGGGCACAAGCACACGTATCATTAAACTCAGGGACAGAAGCACCCAGGAGTGAACGGTTACAGGGCGAGATGCGTAGGTGAGAGAGGCGAGCCTGTCCAGTCACTGTCCTTCCTCCTCCTCCGGGGGAAACTGCCCACTCTGGGCCTCTCCGTGACAAAACTAAGTCTGATCCCCTGGGCCGCACTCTGCGACACTGTTGCGTGCTTCTCTATTCCAGGTTGTTTGGGGAAAGGAACAAAGACAGCGCAGAGGTGGGCGCCCTCCCTGTACACAGGACATAAGCCGATCGGAAAAGTGCTGTTCGGGACCAGTCAGAATCTGAACGCAGTGCAGTTCACAGGACCAGCCGGAGACCAGCCGGAAGGTGCTCTTCTCAGCGCTTCATGTGCATGTGGGCAACAACCCATCAAAGGACGCCGCTTCTGAGCCTTCAGGAACAGGAACCGAAATGGGAGCCGAGCAAATCTTTCGGCAGGGCAGTGACACGAGTGTTAGACAGGGTGCCTTTCCCAACACTCTGCGTCCAGGGAAGAGAGAACCTGGCAATCTGGGGCCTAAGAGACCCTTTTAGCTTGTCCTTGGCGCCACTGTGACCCTGTTCCCTGGCCCGCTCTCACCCTGCAGAGCTGCTTCTCCTCTGCCTTCAAAAATGTGCCCTTCCACTGCCTCTCCTGTGAGTCTCGTCAATTTGTTCGGGACACCACGAAGTGGGAAGGAAGCCCCGAGGGACCCTGCAGCCCGAAACAGTGCTGCCTCTTACCTATTGCTCCACGCCAGCACTGAAATAATATACCTAGCATGGAGCCGAGCTCAGAAGAGCTGTGTGAACTGATGCAGTTAGTCATTTATTCAGATTATAAACATTCGTGGATTGAATCTCTGTGGTTTGAACAAATGAGATGATTGGGTTGAAAAAAATCACAGTAACACAATAGTTTTTAGCCTAGAGAAGAATTCTGCCAGTGGCTGCTCGGATAGATAACAGCTCAGTATGGTTCCTCTCGGGGTCTCCACAACACCCCATACGGATCAAATAACCAGACATGACTAAAAAAACCTTTCTTCTGCAGTGACCTCCAGCCTTTGTCCCTGGGACGCAGCAGGAAGTGCTGGGAAGGAATAAATTTTAGGTCTCTGAGACGGTACGTTCTACAAGAAGCAGATGAAAATGCAGGATGTTACATTATAATTTTTAAAAACATTAAAGGGTCTGCATATCTACAGCTATGACCAGATCTGTCAGGAAGTGGCGAGGGCAGTGACACTGCTTCTCAACACGTCCAAGACTGACTTGCTGTGAAAGTCCTATTCTGGCGATGCATGAATGCAGGAACTGTCAGCCTGACCCATATTTCATCACGCAGAAAACACAGCCTCACCATCTGTGAAGAGCGCCCCTATTTACAGACCCTCCCACGGCCTTCCCCGACTCATGAACATAACTGCCTTCTGTCTCCACGCCCATCTCTACACCAGCGTACTTATCTAGGAAATTGGGGCCTTAGATTCACTGATTTGCAAACATTTTTTAAAATGGAGAAGCATTCTTTTTTTTTCCCCAAACTGAAACTCACCTAAGCCTTCAGAATCAAAACTAGATAAAAATAAAATTGCTTTGACTTAAAAGCGGAAATGGGGGGTGTCGAGCACAGGGTCCCCAAGCCTTCTCCCCACTGTGGGAACCTCGGGCCTCTGGTCAGGATGGGATCTCCAGGCGCATGAGCATTTCTCTCTGTCCACAAAGAACACATCCTGGGCTTTCTGTCAACACAGGCTGATGAAACGCTTTCAAGGCAGAAAGACACAAACAATGCATTTTCCTTACACCACATTCTACTGATTCATCCTCCGCATCTGAATAACAAATCGCATCTTCAAAGAGTGCCAGGGAAACAAAGGAATTCTGTACAGCATTACCAACCCTGGGCCAAAACTCATCACATGGAAGAAGTTCTAAAAGAAAAAGCAGTTCAGCAGCATGTGTGACTCTCCCAATGCTGCTTGCGACACAAGGGCTGCACACAGGTCGGGGCGCGCAGGGCCAGCTGTGTGCTCGGGGGAAAGGACTGTGCCTCCCCTCAAGTTTAGTGTTGAGACCCTGATCCCCAGATGGGGAGATCAGGAGGTAGGGCCTCGGGGAGCTGAGCAGACATCAGGTTAGCTGCTGGAGACCGGGCGCACAGGTTAAGCTGCAGGACTCCCGGGCCTCTGGCTGTGCTGGAGAAGCCATCCACACTGTGCTCTAACGTCACGAAGACACCGAAGCCGAGAACGCGGCTGCTGGCTCCCTCTCCCACAGCAGTATGCTGCCCCCTTAGAGATCACACAGCGCTCTTAATCCGGCAAGGTTTACTACTTAACCGACTCCCAGGTCCCGCTCGGTTCTCGCACTTGCCTCAGTATCCCCTTCCTGCGTTTGGAAAACCAAATAAACATGGCTGCCCGGAGAAGTTCTGGGTCTCGGCCCCCGGGGAGCTGCAAATTCTGTAGGAGGGTTTTGACGTCCCTGGAGCCCTAGATCTCACACCACTTGCCTCTTATTTAAGCCGTTTGCCATCCACTTGTTTAGGAGACCAGGGCTAAGCCAAGACCCCAGTAGTGAGCCCTGTGCTGGTGATGCTCTGAGCAGTCAGGGGCCACCACAGGACAGCGGGAAGCTCCCGGCCCTCACCCTGTGCCAGCGGAAGACGACTTCTGTCTCCTCCAGAGACACTCCGGGACCCGAGCGTGTTTCTGCTACAGAATGTGACTCCTCACTCGGCCCTGCAGATGCTTAGTCCGTAACTAACCCAGAACGAAGCCTGGCCTGCATTTTGGGTCTGTCCCCTGTATTATTGTAAACTCTGGCTCGGACACCTGCTCGGCCCTGCAGAGAGGAAGTGTGAGTTTAACTGCCGGCAAGCCGAGGCCGTTGAGCTCTAGATTAACCTAGCTCGTCTCGCTGCAAGACTGACGACACCACCATGAGTGACTTGCGGGCAGCCGAGTGTCTGTGAGAGCCCAGAGGCCTCTGGCCATTGCCCTAAACCAGTGGTCACCTTGGGAGACAGCAGAGCCTCCACAAGCCCAGAGCCCCGGCAGAGCAGTGGTCTCACGGGCACTGGGCGGCTCCCAGGTAACACGGGCTTCTCCGGCGCCCCCTCGCCAGGGCAGAACTGAGACATGGCCAGCCGGACTCCAGCCCTCAGCTCAGGCTGGTCTCTTCCTTCTGTCCCCAAGCCCAGCAGATCCCCTTCACCAGAGCTGCGGTTCTCCCCACCACCTGCTCTCCACCACTTTCCATCTCCTCCTGATGAATTTGCCTAAGCCTCACGTCCCTCGAAACACTTTCCCGTTCACGGGGTGAGCTGAGGCTCCACCTCCTCTGTCACTGCCAAGCAGCAGCCCCACCATGGTCCTACAGTGTTTCCCACCGAGTAAGGGGTTCGCTCACCTTTAACTTTTCCGGATCCATCTCCTTGGCCATCTCCTCCTTTCTCATCTCAGCTATTGTCCGAGGTCCCTTCTTGTCCTTGTGAGCATTGAACCCTTGACTGGAAAGTAGGTCTTCAAAGTCAGCAGCTTTCTGTTTGCCTTCTGCAACGTAAGTTTTGAAAGTCACTGTCGTTTTTATTTTGAAAGAGAACATCGTCACACCCTGGTCTCCGAGGGCCTGGAGTTTTCAAGGTGCTTTACAAGTGTCGACCCCCCTTCACCCTCTCACTGACGCCACCTGTAAGGGAAATGAGTCTCTGCCCACTTTACGCACAGGGAAAATGAGGTCCAGAGAACCAGAGAGCCCTGTCCGGTTCATGAGCACGGCAAGGTTAGGACCGAGGTCTGGGTCACTATATTAAATCCAACCCCACTCTCCTTGTCCCTCTTTTTAGATGAAGATATCTGTGATTTTCCCATCATAATTAATGAGTGCCGGGGAAGCCACAGAGGCTCGAACTGCAAGCAGGCTCCCTTCCCCCGCGCCAGCTGGCGGTGTTAGCTGGCCCTATACTTTGGGTGGTGGCCTCGGCTCTTGGCTCTTCGTTAGCTGCTCCTAGAGACTGCCTAGCAGGGTGGCGGGGGCAGAGCCTGGGGCCGGGCCCCCAGGGTGGAGTTCAGCTCTGCCATTTGCTAGCCGTGGCTTAGGGCTAGAGGCTTATCACGTCCAGCACTGCCGTCTCATTAGTGCTGGAAAGGCACCTGGGTCACGGCAGGGGGTGTAGCAGCACCCGGCAGGGGTCCTGCACCAGGCAGCCAGGCCCTACATCCTGGCGCTGCCATTGACAAGTGGTAGACGCTTGAGAAATTGATCTATAGGTCTGTAATGCATATTCTTCATACAAGGGGCAGGTTGTTTTAAAGATAATAAAAGTAACACGAAAATATACGAATAACATGAAAAATGCCTAGAGTGACAACCAGCACGTAGAGCTCAATGGGACCCAGTAAGTGTCAGCTGCTGCCACCCGGAAGGGCGGAAGAGTTGCCTTTCCATGGAGAAAGGCCCGTCCCTTCTCTTATTCCTGGGTACCTCACGGTAGGGTCTGACCGTAAGAAACACTCAATAACCAGGACATGCACCCTTCTCATTGGGGCCCATGGGCAGAGCCTGGAGCCGGGCCCCCAGGGTGGAGTTCAGCTCTGCCATTTGCTAGCGACGTGGCCTAGGGCAGGTGGCTTATCATCGTGTTTGGCTTATCACCAAACACGGCTCCAGAAAGGGGCCCAATCTTTTTCTCCTATCCCCTTTCCCAAAAGAGTAATAGCTTTAAGATTCAGCATTACTGCCTACTAGACACCAAGCGCTCACTTCTGATGATAATGTGACAAACCGAGCACAGTCCCTGCCTTCCGCAACAATCTAGTCGGGAAAAACAGGCAAGTAAACCAGCAGGCACAACACAGGTGTTCACCACGATCAGTCAACTTGAGTGGGTTAAAAGCGCCCATTGGATCAGGGGCCCTCAGTTCCGGGTGTGCATGGATGATTGACATTTAGCCCAGCAAATGGAGTCTGGAGTCCCACCCCGGATGTGGGTGGCACCAACCAATAGGCATCTAGCCTGGATGAACTTTTAAAAAAAAAAAAATGCAAAGAAAACGTGTCCCCACTTCTACAGAGCTCCAGTCTGCACCATCCTCTTTGGACATGAGATTCCAGTTTCTTCAGTCAGTGGTGACTCTGCTGGGAGCTTCCTGGCCTTTCAACCCACCTTGGGCCAATGGTGCGTCTTTGACTCTTCTTGTTCTGCAGCTCCCGTCCTGGGCTGAGCAGCTGGTGGATCCTTACCAGAGCACCGATGGCCAGTGTGGACTCTGCCTCTGAACCTGTGAGCTATCCGATAAATCCCTGGCACAATCGGGCATCATTCTCTATGGATTCCGTTCCTCTAAAAATTCCAACTCATGTAACATGTTTGGAATCACAGCACACTCAGGGCGCTCCGGGTAGAGCACTGACGGGAAGGGGCTCTGGCACCTCCGCCACCACAGGGTTGCCATGGAAGCCACTAGCCTTGTTTTCTGTCTCCTCCAGATGCATAAACCCAGGCGGCTGACAACACCCACACACTACCACATGGCTAAGTGCCACCCCATCATCCTTACCTAGATTAGTAGGTCCTTTTCCACGGTCGCTCTGGCTTGCGGGCACGGAGGAGAAGCTCACGTTGTAGTTGGGCCGGTTCTGGGGCGAGGAGTGTGGCATGCTGGGCTGCGGCTTAGACTGTGACTGCTGCCAGCTGTAGGCGCCCCCTTGCTGCCACCCACTGCCCATGGGCTGGGGAGATGCTTTCTGTGGTGAGCTGAGAGGTGGGAATCCTCCACCCAGGCCAGTTGGTGTGGTGGGCTTGCTGGCAAAGGAAGAGCTGCCTACAGGAAACCAAGGGAGAAAGAAGACGTTACAGTTTAGATCTAAAACATCCCTGCCTCACCTGCTTGGAAGGTGACTGATCATGGACACTTTGCGGATTAGCGGATTCATGCATGGATGCATTCATGATGACTGTGCTGTCAGGAGGTGGGGCCTGGCCAGAGGCAGTCACTGGGATTGACCTGGAGGGGTACATTCTTGTCCTGGGTCTTTCCTTCTCTCTCTGCTCCTAGCCACTGTCAGGTGAGCAGCGTCTCTCCACCACGCACGCCCCTCCATCATGCTGTTTCTGCTTTGGAGCTGCAAGCCATGGACTAAGCCCAGGAAACCCAAATAAACCTCTCCTCTTTTAAATCTCAGGTGTCCAGTATTTTGTTCCAGTGATGGGAAGGTGACTAATGGAAAAGGCTTTTCTGAGTAGCCTCTAACATGTGTACCTCAAGGTACTATTCACAATAACCTTAGTGGAAACCTTCACCCATAGCATAATTGCCTTTCCCAGTACATAAAGAAACTGCAGATGTAGCTAGTATTTCCAGCGACATTTTTTATGACTGTGTTCATGGCCTCATATTTTCATCAGATGAACAAACAGCCACTCAAGAAGTGATTTTCTCAGAGCCACACAGCCAGCACACAGTAGCACCAGGACTTGAACCCAGACCTCTGACTCCACACCAGAGGAGCTGTGCTCCTCCCACCGTGCCATCCCCCAACCCCTCACCTCCCCTAGAGTGGAACTACCACGGGACCAGGGCAGAGGCTGACACCTTTATTTAGATGCCACTTCAACTCCAGCGATCAGCGTTGGTCACTGCTTTTCGGAAGGGTACTGACAGGCTGGTGAGCCCCGCTGGTTAAGGAGCGTAACCTGACCACGAGCATCCTGCCCCATTTCTCCACCTGAAGCCCTGCCTCCTCCCCATCGCTCTGAGCCTGTGCTTCCTCCCACCCTCACTGCCTCCGTCTGCCAGCGCCACTGCCCCTCTGTTCTGCTTCCGGACCTCTCCTCCCTTCCCCAAGGGAAAGGGTGTCTTCTGGCCACCGCACTTGGACCCGACTTGTGCCAAAGCCTCAGCTCTCACATTCATTCCCCACGCATTCTTGTTTTCCTGCATCCATCCATTCATCCATCCATCCATTCACCAGGGTTTATTGAGGACCTACCACATGCTGGGCCCTGGGAACATACATAAAATATTCTTTCAGAGCTTGAGCCTCAGTTTCCTCACATGTGAAATGAAATCTACATGCATTTCACCACTATACTATAAAGACACAGTATCTAGAATATTTAAAGAACTGTTAGCCAGGTGTGGGGAGGCTGAGGCAGGAGGATTGTTGTGAGTTCAAGACCAGCCTGGGCTACAAAGTGACTCAAGGCCAGTCTGAACTGCATAGTGAGGCCCTGTCTCAAAAAGACGAAAAAAAAAAATGAGTATGCAAGGGTAACAGATTCCTCTCCACTTCAGTTTTCCTGTCAGTCCACTGTCAATCTCTGCCGACTTCCGCTATTGACCATCAGATGGCTCTCTGGCCATTATCGAGTTCAGACATCACCTTGCCACCTCTCACGGCCATGGACAGCCAGCCCCTCCCGTCCCAGCACCTGTCCTGTTCTCACGGGTCCCCTGTGACATATCCAGAGCTCACCGATGCCTCCATCTGCACTAAGACTCAACTACAGACTGGCACGGAAGCCTCACCTGAGCTGGGGGCTCCTTCCCCTGACCCTCACCCTAACTCTGTCACAGGTTTTGACCTCAAAGCCACCTCTGCAGCCTTTGTCCCCAGACTCTGGCTCTGGTGACCTCAGAGCCCTGTGACGGTCTCCAGCCTGCCAGTTCCTTTTAGGTAAATGCTGTTGCTATGCAACAGAGGAGGTCCTTGGAGCTGTGGACACAGCCGGAACCCAAGGGCATCTGGACCAATTAGAGTGAATATCTGTGGGAGGGGCCGGTGCCCACGTTTAGCTCGGAATTAGCTCACATAGCAAGATGTCAAGGAGGATCTGCCACTGGTACTTTCTGAATTGCAGCCCTAAATTTTTTCCTTTCTCTCTTTTTGAGACAGGGTCTTACTAGCCTTGAGCTCACTTTGTAGCCCAGACTCAAACTCACAATGACTCTCCTGCCTCAGCCTCCCAAGTGCTGGGATTACAGGTGCAGCCCTAAAGCTTGAAGGTTTAAGGTTTAAGTTTTACTCTTCAAAATCTTGCCTGGGAGTAAAATATTTTGGTTGGTAGCTCTCACTCGTGCCCCTGGTGCCCTTAAGTGATTTAATTAAATTAAATCATTTAATTTTTTTTTCAAAACTGTACATTTAAAAAGTAGAGCAATTGGGCCAGGGATTTAGCTCAGTGACATGAGCAACTGCCTGGAAAGTGTGAGGTCATGAGTTTGATCCCTGGTACAAAAAAAAAAGTGGAGAAATTTAGGGAACTGATTTCCTCAGAGGGAAGTTGTAAGAATTATCGAATTTCCAAAATGGGAAGAAGGCATCCGCTGCCTTGCGTCAGGCAGCTAGGGCAGGAAGCACAGAGCTCTGGGAGCTGCCCACTTGTAGGTGGCCCCACATTTCAGCTCCGTGACGACCCTTACCTTCACACGCTCCTGGAAGCGCCAGGTCTGTTCCTGCTCAGGCCCAAAAGCAGGCGTTGGAGAAAGGCAGGAAGGCTGCTCTCCCCAGCCAGGGGAGAGCCAGGCTCCCCTCTGAGCACACAGCTTAAGACGGCACCACTCTGGGTCCCGGGGACCCCCCCCCCCAAATTTATCATGACAGTGACATCTCAATTGGAGACACCGAAACCTGGACAGTTATTTCTTTAACCTACTGCACTTGTACCTAGCGTCCCAAGGTCGGCGAAAGGGTCCAGGGTCTGGGGCTTGGTCTGGTGGGTCGGGGTGCTGTGTGAAGACCCTGTTGGGCTGGTGGCGGCTGATTTGCTCCCCATTCCAAAGCCTCCTGAAAAGGAAAGAACACCGGAGAGTCAGTGAGTTGTCCAGGGCTGGATTCTGAAATCCTGAATCTCACAGTCACTGCCAAGGCCAATCAGAACAGAGCTGGAAATGCGTCAGAGGCGCACAAGCTATTTCTCGACTCAGGGGTACAAGATTGAGTGGGGGTTCAGGACTAGGGGCAGGGAGGAGACTGAGCTGGGCGACGGGCACGGCGCCCACACACCTGAGCTCCTCCTCTCCAGCTGCGTCTTTCCGTACGGGATTTGGAGCCCAGCCCTGAACCTGCTGCTGGGCTGTGCCACTTCCTGCGTCACCTGGGGATGGGGGGGTCCTTACTTATCATCTTTGAGCTTCCGTATCTTATCTTCATCTTTTAAAGGAAATTATACAAAACCAAACTCACAAGCAACAAAAGCAGGAAGCAGACAAATGCGACCGCATTGAGCTGAAGTCTGCCCAGCAAGGGGAGCAGTCAGCAGAATAAAAAGACATGGTATGACAAGGGAAAAATACAACCAGTCACAGCTAATAAGGCATTAATACCAGGGTGTACTAAGAGCTATAATTCAGAGCAAATTAGCCTGATTTAAAAATAGTCAAAGCCCAACCACACTCAAAAGTGAAGTAAATCAAACTCACATTGATAAACATCGTATTGTCTCCCTAGTGTAAAAACAAAACAAAACAAAACAAAAAACTGAAACAGTAATAAGATCCAAAATGTACAATAGATACTGTGAGAATGAAAGAGAAAGAAAGTGCAGAAGGAAGGAACTGGGATAGGGGAAAGGAGAGAAGGAAGCAGGGAAAAGATTATATATATAGGTGTACAGATGTGTGTGTGTGTGTGTACAAGATAGAGAACTGTACTACTAATCTCTGTTAGTTCATCAAAAAGAACAGTTTGTGCTTTCGTTGTTTGATCATTTTTTATGCCTACGTCTTGTAACCTGAGCAACTACTTCTAAGATAACAATACGCAATATATTAACTAGTGTTAATTTCCTGCTTTTTGAAATTCTGTATCATTTCTATCTTTTTGATTTGTAAAATAAAAAAGTTTTTTAAAAAATAGTCAAACCCCTTAACAGACATCAAATGACATAAAGATTCTCATCACCACTAATTACTACAAAAATGTAAATTAGAACAACAGTATCACCCCACACCTGTTATGATGACCATTATTAAAAAAAAAAGCCAGGTGTGATGGCCCGCACCTATAATCCCAACACTCGGAGGCCGAGGCAGGACTGCTGCGAGTTCAGAGCCAGCCTGAACTGCACAGCAAGGCCATGTCTCAAAAAACCCCAAACAAAAAAAAACAAAACCAGATAGTAACAAGGCTTGGTGAAGATGTGAAGAAACTGGAAGCTGGGGTCACTCCTGGGGGGAACTGAGAGCAGGGCTCACACACACACACACCTGCTGCGGCGACATCACAGCTGGGAGGGCGTCTCTCTCGCCAGAGGGAACTGGAGAAACCTGCACGCATGTGTGACAGAACATTATGCAGCCTTTAAAGGAAAATTCTGTCGTGTGCTTCGACACAGATGAAGCTCGGGTGCAGCCACAGCGACCGACGTGATGAGAGTCCACCTGGACCCAGCGTCAGTCACAGAAGCAAAAGCAAAATAAAAGCTACGCAAAGTGCAGAGCGGCTGGTGGGCACAGAGGCGCAGTGGTACATCCTGGGGTGGCCGGTTCTGGGGTCCCTTGGACAACAGGCGCACAGGTGACTGTGTACCGTGCGCTGGGACACTGAGGGGAGGGCAAATTTTATGTGATAGTGTGTTTTTCTAGCCCCAATAAAAACAAAAGCTGCAGGAAGCTGTGAGAAGTACCCCGTGTGTGTGCACACGTGTGTGTGTGTGTGTGTGTGTGTGTACCTGCACGAGTAGCCACACGAGCACAGCCACCCAAGCCAGATCTCAGGAAATGTCACAGTAGCCGCAAGAAGGAGAACTTCTGTATGACAAAGAAATGCAACCCTGGAACCGTGCTTTGTGAAGAAAAACAGTGCTCGGATCCAGCACCCACTCCGTGCCAGCAACTGCCACCAAAGCCATTTCACTTAAACTTAGGAAACTGTGTGGAATGAGAATTGGGTCCTGCTTTGTATCGGAGCCTATGGCGGTTCAGACCCATCAAAACACCCAAGCATCTCCACGTGGCAGAGCCCAGAGTCAGATTTTATCACTAAGACACACGTTCGGCCGACGAGACTCGGGAAAGTTATATGACACGTTAAGAAGTGACGTAACACAGGACCGCGTCACCAAAGGCACTGGGAAATGCCGGTTAGGGAAGATGGCTGTGTCTCCCCACCTGGGCGGCCCCAGGCCTCTGTCCGCGCTCAGTGCCTGTGGGGTGAGGGATCGCGCTGGCTCAGTGCACGTTACCTGGCTTAGCGTGCCAGTCCCAGGCCCCAGAGACGTCCGGCTGGATGTTCACGGCAGGGGTGCTGGAGGCTGCAGGTGGGGAGAAGGCAAAGAATAAAATCCAGCTCGCTCAGAACCAAGCTTCCCGAGGTCACATGGGATCCAGCCACCCCTCTCCTGGACCCGCAAAGCCTCCAGGGTCCCCAGGGAGCCTGTCCTCACCCCAGCTTCCCCGAACTCCCCAGCATGGGCATCTCTGCCCTGGCCCACGGCTCCCCACGCAAGGCCGGGTGGGAGCCACGCAGAGCTGGGGTCTGCTCCTTCCCCCGCTCATCTCTGTTCTGCGTCTGCATTCCCACTGGGAATCACAGAGGTGCCTGTGTCTGTCTCCATGAAACGGTGAGTTACAGGGGGGTAAGAACTGTCTCTTGTTCCCTAACTCTATACTTAACACGGTGGGCAATCAGAGAGCGGGGGAATCCTTCAGTTTGCCTTAGCCTAACGAGAGCCCTGCAGCGTGACCCACTTAGCACTGATATTTTGGTTTCTCTTCTGCTGTGACAGGAATCGAGAATTCTGAGTCATTCACAACATGTACAGGGCCGTGACGACGTACCACCCACGATGCTGGTGACTGGGCCGTGCCTACTGTCCCCCGAAAGAAGCCCATCACAGCCCCAAAATAGATCACTCTGACCCCTCTCAAACTTCCGAACCTAGAATTTGGAAATGTTCCGTTGAAAGAAAGAACTTTTTAAGGCACCTCCAGGTTTTATCCATAGAAGTCAGCAAGCAAAATACAAATATTAAACTAATATTGCAACCGGGGTTGAAAACACAAACATGCACACACCCGAGAGTGATGCAGACGCCAGGACTGGACCAGCGTTGTTTCCTTAGTACCAAGCCATGCTGCATGTCCCTGTCACTAGCTCACAGAGGATGCGCCGTTACCAGTAACAAGGCCTCCTCCTCCCCACTCCTCCCTTCTCCCCACAGCAGCCAGGAAAAGCAGCAGACGGATTTGCTAACGTTCTCTGATTTCCTTTAAGCTTTGATCTTGGCCCTACGTCCACTAGGACGTAAAATGAGGCATCAGGACTGCGACCTTCTTACCAAGGAATCAAACCCATAACCGCTTAGGATTCCCTACCATATGCAAAGCACCGTACCAGTGATCGGGGACTTAGAGACGCATCCCCTACATATAAAATACAAGATCTGTCAGGAACATAGGATTACGTGAGAAATAACATATGAATGCATTCACATTCACTATGAAAAGGAATATACAACCAGTTCCCTAAGATTTAAACCCCTATTTTACCTTTCACGATGGTTGGTGGGCCACTTTCGCTTCCAACACCACCACCACCCAAGAGACAGCTCTTCAGGGTAAGAGTCCAGGGGCGACTCTTAATGTGTGAATACTACCACTTTCCATGCAGCCGGAATCTCTACCATGGAACCCTAATGTGGACCACGTGTGTCATTTTACAGAAGGGTCTGGGGATGCCTTCCAGATCACCGAGGGAAGCACCCCAAGGCCTAGAGGTGGGGAACCTGACCTCCTCTGCTGAGCAGAGAGTCGTATGTGCTACCCTACATAAAGAGGATACGACTGCCTCAGAGCTGGTGGGACAGGAGAGTGGAAGATTCTCCCTGTTCACACACATGGTACAGACCAAAATGACCAGCACAGCTACAAAGCAAAGGTGAGCCAGGTCACATGGAATGGAAGGCAACATGCTCCAACCCTCTGACAAGAAACAGGCTCCAGGCTGCGGTGGGAATATCCCCGTGCTTGGGACATCAAAAGCGGTATTCTTCCCAAACAATAGCTCCTGAGTCCTGAAATTGGGAAGAGGCGTCACCTTACAGACACTAACACCATGCACCAAAGAAACTTCGACAGGAGAAAAACCAAGTTGGCGCACTTCATGTTTATTCACCAGGAATAAAGCGAAGCAGTCCCTAAAGTGTGCACAGCATTTGTGTCGGAGACTAGGAATGCATTCGTGAACGAAACAAACAGAAATCCCTGCCTTGGCGGAACTTGTGTTCTAGTGAGGAAAGAATAAACAAGAATAAATCCAGCACATAAAGAAGCGACTGCACGTGCGGGGAGTCAACAGCTACACCCCACCTGCAGGGGAGCACTGGGCAAAGACTCAAAGCAGAGGAGGGCGGTAGCCTCGCCGATGCCTGGGGAAAGCACAGAGCAGAAGAAAGCGACAGCCAACATCAGAGGGGGCAGCAGGCGGAGAAATGGGAGGTGGAGTCACAGGCCACCTCGAGGACCCGGGCTCCTGGACCCAGTGAGGTTGGAGCCGTCACAAGTAATGAATGACTTAGGTGTGAACCGGTACGCAAAAGTACCAACTTTAACCTACATCCCTACTTCGCTCCTTCCATAGGCAACCAGCAACTGACCAAGAGACTCTCCCACATGAGCCCTGCTCCCATGGACTCACTTCAAATGGCCTGAGATTAAAGACCAGTTGGAAACTGCAAAGCGCAGAGTTTGCTCTTGGAGCGATTTCTCCTTTTTGGCCAGGCAGGGAGCAAAGCTCAGCCTCCTTCTGCACCGGCCTGGCTTCTGGGAAGGCCGTCAGACGAGTGGACTGCGTTCTCCGGGTGAGCACAGACACCTGCTGCCATATGACACCTCTAGACCGAGGCCAATAATGTCCAGCATCGCCAGCATCAGGAGGGCCCCCCAGCGTGGCTAAAAGGCACCCGTCCTGCACTGCTCAGAATCGCTTGTGTCCCGACGTCCCCAAAGCCTCATGTGGTCATAGCTGGGGCCTTTTCAGAGGTGGCTGGATCTAGAGTCTGTGACACTGGGATTGAGAGTCTGTGATTACTAAATCGGCCCACTGACTGGCTTGGCATAGTTCTGGGTGGGACCAAGGGTGCCCCACCCTGGCTGTGAGTGCCACCCACCCTAAGGGCAGGCAGCCTGGGGAAGACATAAAGGACAGAAGGAGGGTTCCTGCTTTCCTGTCACTTGTCCCTTGCTGCCTGCTTGCTGCTTGGACACTTTTGCTGCTTTCTGCTGCCCCAAACTGCTTCTCCTCCACGGCCGCCCAGCTGACTATGGACTGCACCTCCACCAACTGTGAGCCCTCCCTTCACTTCGGGTGTCAGGCATTTTGTCTCAGCAACAAGAAAACTAAGACACCACTGAGCCCCAGGTTTAATCAGTGTAACCTGAGCAACACGCTTTGCATTTACACAGGGTTGTGATTACTACCATGAACGGCATAGCTCTGAATCTCTGCCGCAGAACTGTGACGTGCACCACGAAGGCATTTTATGTCAATGCAAATTCTCTAATGGCCAGACTATAAAATGTGAAATGGCAGCAGTGCAAGTAATTTTAGTAATGTACTTTAATAACATAACTCAGATATTATTTTAATAAATGATCAGTATAAACTATGAACAAGATATCTCACATTGTTTTGTCACATACCAAGTTTTAAAACCTGCTAAATGTCTTACATGTGGAGACATCTCAAATGTCAGTCCAGCCACAAATCAGGTGTCCCCCAGCCACACACGGCTCGTGGCATCACACCAGACAGAGCAGCCCACCTACACCAGGGCAGCAGAGCCCAAGCTTTGCTCTGCAGAACACTAACGTTGTAGAATGCTAATGTCACATTTTAGAATGCTAGTATCATATTTTGCCACAATTCAAAGATTTCTCCAACCAGATGCATCTTCAGATAATTAAAAGTAACAGTATTGTGGGGTTTTTTCTTTTCTGTTGGTTCATAAAAAAATTATGTGCTCTCCAATGAGTCACCGGTGTGATTTATGCTTCTGTGAATGCAGCTCTAATATAAACAAGAATTCCACGGTCAAATAAAGCCTAAGGAAGTTGGGAAACAAAGCACAACAGGCTGCTTTCCTCTGAGACACCTCAGAGCTCTCAACATGCTCATGTGAACTGTTCGTTTCCAAAAGAAAGACATCATGTACCTCCCTGAAAGAGATCACCCAGGGCTGCATTTCTATCTAACAACTACTGCCACTTCGCAGAGAACTATGTCCCCTTGGGACCACGGGAAATGCTTCTCACCATGCACAGTAGGTGAAGGGCTCCGCGTGGGCTGAAGGAAGGGGTCACTGGACGCACCGGGCGTGCTCAGGAAGGAACCCAGCAAGTCTTGGCTCGCTGGCTTAGGAGGGGCTCCGAATGGGTCAAAGGTGGCACCTAGAAAACAATGGAGAAAACGTGGTTTCTTGTTCTATATGTTTGATTATTCTATAAATATGGAATTGTTGTCATTATTGCGGGGCCCAAGGCCAAATCCTTGAAAATTCATGATATAGCAGCATAAGTACCTGTCTGGAAAGCACAAGGTCCTGAGTTCGATTTCCAGTACCAAAGGAAGGAAGGAAGAAAGAACGAACAAAGGAAAATTCATGACACTAACAGCCTCCCAGCCCACTCTGCAGGCGCCTGATATCCCTTCAGACTTCCTCCAGAGGTAATGATGGGCCCCAAGGGCTTCTGACCACACAAGGACAGTCCATCCTCACAGATGCAGAGGGAGTCTGGAGTTACTTATCTGTTGGATAAACCAGGAAGACTACAAATAGAGGCTCTGGCCCGTAAGATTCCACTATCATAAAATCAGTCAGTCAAGGTCCCAGACTGGCTGAAACGGCAGACAAGTCCACACCGAGGAACCCTCGGTGCCACATCTGCGCGTGGACCCTAAGAGGTCCCACGCCTCCGGCCCGCCTCTGCTGAACGCTCGTGCTGAATGAACAGATGAACAAATTCCCATGCTAAAAGAAGGAGGAGGGGCAGCCTCCACTATTAATCAAGGTGAACAGCAGAAAACCAAACTGACCAGGTTTTGTTTGGTTTGCTTTTAAGTAGTCTCTGGCTCACTGGTCAGTTACAGAGGAAATAAAATGAAAGTAACAAAAATAAAACTGAACCCTCACCACATTTTATGCCTTGGGAAGGTCAAACACTTCTAAAGTGTAGCCTCTCCGTGACCTGCTAGGGACGACTGGAAGCCAGCGGAAAGGTAAGGCTACAGGCGACCACGCCACCCGGCCACTCGTCCTTTCCGGGGCGGACGCCATCTTCCAGGAACGAGCCCCTGGCTGAGCCTGACACCCCATCAGACAGAATGGGACCTTCATTCTCTAGACCATGAAACGGAGGCTCAGTGGCATCTTCCCGCTCAAAGTCAAGAAAACAATTAGGCTGGAACCGATGCTCCAGTCTTCTGAAATTCGGGGAATCTCTGCAAAGCAGCCTGCATTTCTCACCCTCAGGAACCGAGTGTGAAGAGCAGTCAGCTCCAGAATTATAATAGATACTGAGATAATGAAGGGAAAGAAAGCGCTCTTAAGGATGTATCTGGTGTGTATGTGTAAGTGTGCAAGACAGATAACCATACCGCTAAGCTTTTGTTAGCTCATCAAACAGAATGGTTTGTACTGTCACTGTTTGACTGTCTACTTTTTATGCTTTGATCTTGTAACTTGAACAACTACTTCTAAGATAATAAGTAATTTATCAACTAGTGATTTCTTACTGTTATTTTTTTGAAATTCTGTACTATTTTTACCCTTTTGTCTGTTTTGCTTTTTTTTTTTCTCTAAATAAAAAAATAAAGTAACACTAAAAAAAAAGAAAGACACCAAGTGTGATAGAAACAGCAGAGCCACATGGAGATTACGGGCCCTTGATTTCTCCTGACTGGAGTGAAGGAGTAAAATCCCCTCTGGCTCCCCACGAGGCGCTGTCCCTTCCCACATGGCAAACGTCAAGCCAGTGGCTGTTTGCTTCAGAGAACAGGAAGTGAGGAGCAAAGCAGCTCACAAAGCGGTCTGGTCCCCTCCCGGGATGCAGGAGGGACGCGCCAAGGCTGCAGGGTCACGGCAAAGCTGGCGACCGGTTCCAGGTCCCTCGCCAGCCACACAGAGCCCTCAGCTCACTGAGTCCCCAGGAGACCTCGTCCTTGCTGGAAGACGAAAACACAGAGACTCACGGGGTCAGCCCAAGAGGACAACCGGTCCGACCCTCCGCATCGAGCTTGGAGCTGGCCGGTGGGAGACGCTAAAATCACACCACCACCTGGTGAGCTTCTGCTCCAGCTTCCTAGGGACAAACACTGAGGCGCTGATCTGTACAGACAAGAGCTCAAAGTGTACCGTGACACCAGCAGGTGTCACCCACGTCCCCAACTACGGAGGTGAAGGCTTTTAGTAAGACCACCCAGAGAGCTGCGCTGGTCCTGAGACTCGAACTCAGGCCTTTAGCTCTGGACATGGTGTCCTGTCTTCTTTGTGAATCGCAGACCCAGACCAGCCGCTCATTGTCCGAGCGATGTCTGAGACATCGTCCGTGCCTGGATAAATCAGCTGGCACCTCAAGGCCTGGGCATCCCTGTCTCTAAGCTGAGACTCAGAGTCGGCTGCCGTCGGAGGCCCCGCCCCACTGGAACGCTGGACCACGTCCCCTGCCATCACGGAAGACAGTGGGTTAAGTCCACACAGACACACGGGGTGCTCTGTCTTGCACCCAGGGGATGTATTTTCCTGACAGAGGTGCTATCGACTCCGATGGATGGGAACCAGCTAGAAGGAAGCAACTACAGAAGAGGCGCTCGTGCATTAGGAGTCAGCACTGCAGGCCCCTACTCTGATGCCCGTCCCTCACCGAACTCCACACCAAGACGGGCCCAGAGGCATCTGAGACAGGAAAGGGAGCTTGGGAAGAGTTCCCCTGGGGGCTACAGGCTGTCCCTGTGCTCTAACAGGAAGTCATGCGACAGTCACAGAGCTGAGGGGTCCACGCGGGGGCAAAGACCAGAGAGGAAAGAAACTGAGGCCACCACAAGGCACCAACGCTCCATTCCCTCAGCCACAGGGTGGCACCAACGCTCTGCACTGCACACTGCAATTCCAAGAGCCACCGCGGGAAACAGAAGGGACAGCCCGAGTCCAGGGGCCGAGTTTCTGACCCCAGCCCCATGGGTTTCCAGCTGCACAAACTTACTCTATTAATTCAGACCTAAACTTCCATTTCCTCAGCTATGAAATAGCAGCATGTATGCATTGGTCTTCTGTTTTTGTTTGTAGCGGGAATTGAACTCACAACCTCACACTTGCCAGGCAGGCACTTGTACCGCTGAGCTACATCCCCAGCCACTACATACAGGGTTTTCATAAGAACTAAGTTGCGGTTAGTGTTACACTTACTATCTGGCAAATACCAAGTATCCCGCACACATCAGCTGCTAACTTTAATAATAACACGTCCATCTGCATCTCCAAGCAGAGGTCACTAACGCAGCTCAGGCCTTGACAGCCTGAAGAAAGAACCTGAGCGGTGAGAGGGGGACTCAGATGCCCACTCCTGACTCTCTGGCGAGGTGGACACGAGGCCCATTTTCTCTGTGCTCCACGTGTCAGCGGAAACCCGCACGCAGACCCCTGAGGGACGTCCGTCCAGGGGGCCGGGAGAGGCCGGCTCTGGGGCCCCCACATCACCGTGCAGGTCCGAGTTACCTTCTCCCACACGCAGGGTTGGCGAGGCAGAGCTGGAGGTGGGGGCGCGGCGTGGCGTGGACTGCGCGGATGCCGCCCCGCTGGGGTGGAACACGTCCTCCACCCCCGACTGTCCCGCTGGGACTGAGCCAGCAGCGCCTGTGTCCCCAAACAGGTGGCTGAGCAGCTCCGTGTTGGTGGGGGGAGGTGCCGGCGGAGAGAAGTTCTGGCCCACGTCGGACCCCTCAAGGCCCAGCAGGTCCACCTCCTCCGGGGCCGGGGGCACCGCGGCCTCCTGCTGCCTCTTGCTGGGCTCCCTGGGCCCGTGGTGCCTGTCACTGTTGGCACCGCCGTGCGGGCTGGGCAGGGTCAGGAGCTCGTCGTCCGACTGCCCGCTCTCCTGGTCCACCAGGGCGGCGTGGTCCTCCTCGCAGGGTCTCTCAGGTTTCTGATCTGGGGAAGGCCAGCAGGGGGTTAGCGCTGGCCGCGGACAGCCAGGGGTCCTCAGGTTTTTCTTTTTTTTTTTTTTGTCTTTTTGAGGCAGGGTCTCGCTATGCAGTCCAGGCTGGCCTTGAGCTCACTTTGCAGCACAGGCTGGCCTCGAATTTGCAATGATCCTCCCATCTCAATCTCCTGAACACTGGGATGACAGGCGCGTGCCCCACACCCAGCTGAAACAATGTTTTTGTTCGTTTGTTTTGTACTGAGAATCAAACTCAGGGCCTTGTACTTGCCAAGCAGGCGATTATGCTGCTGAGCTAAATCCCTGGCCCCTGCTGGATTTTCTGACACCGAGTACACCTCATCCTAGAAAGAGGGGAGGATCTGGCCCCGCACACACCCTGCCCCGCACCCTCCCAGTAGAACCCCAGACACTACTCATTCTATTCAACCACCAGGCACTGGGCAGGGCCCAATGGGAGGGTAACGGAGGGGCAGAGGGCAGGAACTCGGGGTCAGGCAGGCTGAACTGGTCCCCAGCCCCGCCTCTCCCTGGCTGTCCCCGTCTGCTCTGAGCCTGGGTTCCCTCCTCAGCACAGGCCACAGCCACAGTCTCGGATCCACGGCAGGCAGCCCGAGGGGATCACGGTTTCCGTGCTGGACCTCCAGGGACCACGCCCTGGGCTTTGCGGGGGAACCAAACAGCAGTTCCTGGCACCGAGCTGCACCTCGTGCTGTTGACTCCCGGGGCCACTAACTTCCTGCCTCAGCGGAAGTGGAGGCCACTGAGTCAGCAACAGGAAACAGGGCTAGGGGTGCTGCCCGCCCAGTCGAGGGAGACACTGGCAGCCCACGGGCTCAGAACCCAGGCCCAGAGCTGCCAGGGGCTTTCCAGGCCCTGCAGCGATGATCCTCCCACCACCGAAAGGCCGACAGGCCAGCCTCAGTACCAGATGGGGTCCCCGTTTCTGCAGCAGAAGGCTGTCCCACATGCCCTGAAGAGTCTGCTCAGTGGTGCCCAAGCATCCCACTGCAGAAACAGAGCCTCGCTAGAGGCTGTGGTCCGGGCAGCTACGGGGATGCCGAAGACTCGGGTTCAGATCGGAGGCTGTGCCCCTTCCCAGCCAACAGAATTGACTTCTGATTTACAACTAAAAGGATGACTGAAAGGTAAGCGGGAAGTTTTAGGAAACGCCCAGCCTGCCAGGAAGACAGATGGAGAACCAAGAAGCCAGAAATAGTGGCGCACGCCTGTCATCCCAGCACTCAGGAGGCTGAGGCAGGAGGGTTGCCACAAGTCTGAGGCTAGCCTGGGCTACACAGTGCACTCAAGGCCAGCCTGAACTACACAGCGAGACCGTCTCAAAAAAAAAAAAAAAGGGGCAGAGAGCCAAGGAGAGGCTTTGACTGGGATGCCAGCCCCACACAGAGATGCCAGCAGTCTCAAGTGACTTGTCGAGCAGGATTCTGAAAATATGTCCAGGTCCCAGAGAAAGAAGAAAGTGCTGGGGCCCGATTTCTGCTGACACTTGGGAGAGCAAGCAGCAGCAACAAGGGTCCGGTTTGCCTTCCAGAGAACGGTTAAAGCTCGAGAAATGTTCGACTTTATGTTTTCAGGATTTTCCACTGAAGGCAAAAACAGAGACCTTTGCTAATCTATTACTCACACGGAGCCGGGAACCCCACCCAGCCAGCACCGGGCACCGCAAGAGAAGGCACAGGTGGCTGGCTTGCGCCCCAGGAGCTAAGAGCGGGGAAGTTGCCTGATTTGAAAGGGTGTGAACCGAGGAGGAGGGAAGCTGCTCGGCCTCTGACTGCTGCTTTTACTGAGCCCGCTGCCGGGCCTGGGCTTTACTGAAGGCCCGCGTACTGTACCTCCATCTCCCCCACACACCCACCGTGAACGCAGGGAAACGCTCCTGGGTACCTTGCCAACAGAGAGACGAGAAGAAGCCGCCCTGCCCGGGATGCCGGGGGTTGTCGGGAGGCGCGTCCACCGGAGCCTGTCCTGCAGGGCACAAGGCCAGCGGCACCCGTGAGACCCGGGGAGTAAGGTCACGCGCGAAGCCCACGGAGGCCGCGCCCCGCAGGACAAAGCCGCCAGTGGCTCCTACCTCCTAAGGCCAGGGTGTCCTGGTACTCCTGGTGGGAAGAGAAGAGCGTGCTGGGGTTCACGTCCTTCGCGCAGTAATGCTCCCAGGGCGGGGTCAAGTCTACCGCCTTGTCGTGGGGCTGGAGCTCCACGTCCAGCGTCACCTGAAACAGCTGCGGATACTTTTCCGGTACGTCGCACGCGTCTAGCTCAGGCCTGGGTGGGATTTAAACGGATAAGACTGGTGAGAACTCACGGGGACAGGAGGAGACGGAGCACAGACACTATCTCGGGGAGACAGGCAGGGAATTCCAGGGAAGACCCAGGCCTGAACCAGACCAACACCAGACGCACTGCGTCCCTCCCCTGCGCCTCCGTTTCCTCATCTACAGGAGACCGAGGTCAGCGCCTCTTCAGGGAGCATGGCGCCCCTGCCTGGGAAAGCGTTCTGGAAAGCAGAGCTGAACTGCGCAGCCAGTGGGCACTGGCCTGGCCAGATCTGTCCTTAAAACGGTGAAAGAAGCCCATGATGCTGTCCTGAGCCCTTGAACGTCACCCTGGCCTGTCCATGCCCACTTGTCACCAGCTGCAGCCACCACCTTGCGCTCCCCGGCCACACCAGGTCACAGCCACCAAAGGTCAGTTGTGTGCCCTTCAGGGCTGTGGCATGTGTCCCCTGAGGGCCATTGTGCAAACCATCCCCGAGCTCGGCTTCCGTCCCTGTTGGAAATGCCGGGACCCCAGATGCGAAGAGTCAGAGTAACGAGCCCGTCTGGCCTCACGCACCCTCGGGCCTCCTCACAGAATTTCGGGCCTTCTGCGTTGAAGCCTCCGACCCACTTGAATTCCTCAGTTGAACATTCAGAATGCGCCAGGCCTCTCGGACCAGGGAGGCGACCCCAAGGGCCCGGCAGCTGGGGATGCTGCATGGGGACCCCACAGAGGCCCAGCGTGTCACAGCCGCCCAGATGGACACAGACTTCCGGCCTGAGCAGGACTTACTTGGTGAACTTTAAGACGGTGGTGTCCGGGGGGATGAATCCAGAGTGAAACTGGAGCTGGAAGATCTGTGTGTTGGTCACCTGGGAACACACGGAGAGCTGGTCAGGCTTCTCGTCCCCTCCAGGGAGCCGCCGTGCGTCAACTGCGCCTGTGGCTGAAGCCGCGCTCCCCAGGGAGGTTAACCCCACCTCCTGCTGGGGCTCGGCCTGGGCAGGGCGTCCCGCTGCCCACGCCCCGCCCGCCCTCGTACACCGCCACGCCTGACCCTCTGCCGTCCTCCTTCCGGGGACGCAGGGAGCTGGTGGTTCAAGGCCACCTTGGGACAGCAGGCACTCTCCGTGGCCTCACCGGTCTCCCACTACGGCAGCCACCCTTCCTCAGGGCACCGTGTGGTACTGGTACTGGCATCAGCTTCCCGACTAGGCTTTCTGAGCCCCTGGACACTTGGTGGAGTGGGCACTTAGCAGACACCTGGCTAACTAAAGCAGAACTGCAGCACCACTCCCAACTGCCAACGGGCAGCCGGCACCCCGGGAATCGTCACCAGACCGGGGCATCAGCAAACTGGGGCCCAGGGGCCGATGGCCTAGTTAGTGGCTCCATACGGGAATGGAAGCCTGGTATCTGCTGTCCTCAAAAATATGACACAAAGCGGAACTCGGGAAAAGCCGTCCACGAGAGGACATGTGCCGCATGGTTCCATGTACGTGAGACGCCCCAAGTAAGCAAACCCACGGGGACAGGCAGAGGTCTGTGGTCACCAGCAGACGGTGAAGGGCCGGCGGAACCGACGGGTTGGGTTCTCTCAAGGGTGATCGAATGTTCTGGAACGCACAGTCGTCACGCTTGCACACATTATTAGCATATTTAGAAAACACTGCACTGTACACTTTGTATCTATTTATCTATGTTTTTTCAAGGCAGGATCTTTGCGATGCAGTCCAGGCTGTCCTTGAACTCACTGTGGAGTCCACGGTGGTCTCCAACTCTCAGCAACCCTCCCACCTCAGCCAAGTGTTGGGATTACAGGCGTGTGCTACCACACCCAGCTACACTGCACACTTTTAAAGGGTGGTTTATATATAATATGAATTTAATCCTAATTTAAAAATTCAAAAAACAATTTTCATTCCACCTTCTCCACGGGAATCTCCCCCCTTTACACAGATGCAAAGGGAAAATTCTAAGTGAGGCACAGCGTTTGGAAAGAAGGTTTGCTGGAAGGCCTAGAGCTGCCCCCCTTCAGACACGGTCACTGTGACAAGGACCGTGGGGAGGTCACAACTCCTCCCAGTCAGGGTCCCCTCCTGCCCATAAGGAAGACAGAAACAGCCCTTGGAGGCCCATTCTAAACCCACAGGTCCTGGAGCTCAACTCCACCGGGAAAGGACTCGTCAGCGCTCCCTCGGAAAGCTCCGGAGAGGGCTGGGTGGCAGAGCATTTGCCGAGCACACGCCAGGTCCTGGGTTGCAGCCACAGCAGCTGCCAACCCACCAACCCACCAGTCCCAGAGGAGCCGGGGCCGCTGTCGCCCCCAAAGCTCACCTTGGCCTGCAGCCGGCTCCCGATGGTCGACCTCAGGTGGTACACGGCGACGACCACGTCGCCCTGCACCGTGATGTTCAAGGGGATGAAGATCTTCCCATCCTGGACGCGGTATTCCCTGAGCAGATCCAAACATGCGGTGCGGTGAGATTGCACAGGTGTGGGCACAGCCCTCGGCGGTCCTGGCCGCGTCCAGGCCGGGGAACCTGGCCACCCTGGTCGACCTGGGACCCCGCCTGCCCTAAGCAACAACAGGCACCCAGCCTGGGTCGGTGGAGTTCGTCCCTCCTCCCATCGTCTGGACCCGGGGCAGTGCGGCTGCCCCACTCCGCTCTTGTTTGCCTTTTCCTAACCTTAAATTAATCCTGAGAGCAGAGATCAAAGGAGCTCAAAATCCAGGTGGGGTTGATAGAAAAAGAAACGTGGTCCTCTGTGAGAGGCTCGAATTCGAATCCCCAAATGCACCCCAGTCCCAACACATGCGTGTCACATGGCCAGCGTGCGCTTCTCTCCCTGCCCCTGCAGCTGGTCATGAGTCCTACCTAGCGGCCCACCCAGCCCTCACCCGCCCCGACTCACTGGAACCCATCAAGCCATCGACTCCCCGAAGGTCTGGGTCCTCTGTGCACACACCCCCCACCTGAATACTCACTGCTCCCCATGCTGGCCCCTTGGCCCAAGCACCCTTTGCAGTAGCCAGGCGCACAGCCCCCTCTAGGTGCCCGTCTCTAGGACCACTCAGGGCCCACTTTGTGTTTTTTGAGACAGGGTCTCTACGTAGGCTGGCCTTGAACTCACTATGGAACCCAGGCTGGCCTCAAATTCTTGGGAGATCCTCCTGCCTCAGCCTGTCAAGTGCTGGAATCACAGATGTGAACTACCATACCCAGCCTTTCAAAAAACACTTTTTTAGCCAGCCACTTCATAGTGGTATAAAAAATACAACCCAGTTTACGTGGGAATTAAGTGGTATGAGAGGCAGGGCAGAGCAAGAAAGAGTTTGGGACTCACTTCATCCGTTCAAAGTCTGTGCAGGTGGAATATATTTTGGTTTCCCCGATGAGCACGTCGCAATAAGGGCGACACCCGTTTCTCTGCTTGTTGAAGAAGGGCACGGGGCTGACGGTGACGGACTTGATGGTGAGAGGTTTGAAGTGAGGGCGGTAGGGTTTGTCTGCCAGGAGGTCGCACATGTAGCCCAGGTACCTGGAACAGAGGACACCGTTCCGCAGGGCCAGTACACGGGGAGCAGCCGCCTCCGCCTCCGCGGGCCGAGTCTGTGGGGCCGCTCAGCAGCTCCACCGAAACCCTACCTGCTAACTTCTCAGGCCCTGACTGGGTAAGGGCACAGCCCCCAGAGCTGCGGTGGGGGGAGGGGGTGTCGTTAAACGGAAAGCTGGGGCGTCTGCACGGCCAGCTCGGCATCTGCACTGTCCTCGGGGCAGTAGATTTATCTACTGAGGCTGACTCTGGGAAAAGCTCAAACTGTGTCATCAGAGGTACTTTTGATCCAAAGAGTAAAAAGATGTGATTTAGATTTGACTGGAAAAAAAGTTACGAACAAAGGGAGGAAAAATTAGCTATCGAACCCACTTTCCTGTTTCAAGATTCTTTTCAGATTATGTTTCATAATCTATTTCCTTTTTCCTCTGTGTCAGTCATACGAAGGAAGCCAGTTTTCCATCGCCTGTCGCCGCATCTCGGTGTCCCCTCTTGTTACCCAGGCTCCCACACGCCAGTGCCCAGGAGGAAGCACGGTGGGCACTGCCCGCTGGGTGATAAATACCTAAACGGTGACAGAGCCTCGGGGCTGGTCTCGGGCTGGGACCTGGACAGCGTTTCCGGCTGTGAATACGGGGGCAAGTCATGACCTGCCGCAGTCTAGCTTTCTCGCCTAGAAGGAAGGGAAGCTGACATATTCTTTGGGGTTTTCTGAGAAGAGAATTGCTATGTAGCCCGGGCTGGCCTCAAACTCAGCCTGTAGCCCAGGGTGCCCTCAGACTTATAGTGATCCTCCTGCCTCAGCTTCCCAAGTGCTGAGATTACAGGCATGCACCCCCCTGCCTGGCTTGACTTAAGTATTCTTCAAAGTTTCTTTCTAACTTTAAAATCACAAACTCTCACGTGGACACTTGGGAAACTGAAAACTCAATATCCTAATCCAATTCCACTGTTCCCATAGTACACGACCATGTCAGATAAACTAAAGGAAGCTTACAAAGGCCCGAGGAGGTGGGTTTCAAACAGTCCGTGGGTCCCCAAGGCCACCCTGTGCCCACTCTACCTCCTGTGGGACGGTGACAGTCCGATTCCCGGCCGCTTAGCATAC
>PVJX010008467.1:32939-48475 GCA_004027295.1 Dolichotis patagonum
AAGGTCAAGAAGGTTAAGAAGGGCGAGGTACAAGCGTGACTCTCCCTGACCCATCTCATCATCACGCGTTGCACACGTGCACCAGTGAAAACGGAAGTGAAGAAAGAAACGTGTCAGGAGAACCCCGGAGTAAACACAAGAAGGTGAGTGAGCTCAAAGAGAGGGAGAAGGGGGGATTCTCTAAGTCTCTACCTCGTGGCCCTGCAGCAAGGCCAGCAGATCGCTGTAGCTGCTGGTTTCAAACAGGAGCCTAAAGAGAATTCTTTCTGTGGTCTGTTGGCCATTTCAGAACTTTGGAAATGGAATGGTCAATTCATCAGAAAGAAATAGCAGGTGAGTATGGCGGACTTTAGGGGGCCCGCAGGGGAGGGACCCTGGTGCATCGGGACCTGCCCCGTGTGGTTGACTCGGGGTGCTGGTAGAACAAGGAATTCCCCCGCTCTCTGGGGGCAGCTGAGAGTGGCAGACTTTCGGTGGCCTGCAGGAGAGACCCTGGTGCATCGGGACCTGCACAGTGTGGTTGACTTGGGATGCCGGGAGAGCAAGGAAATCTTCCCGTCTCTGGGGGGGCGACTGTGATCCTGCCTGTGTGTGGGCCGAGAATCAGACATCTCATGTCGTCCTGTCCCCCATCCCATGCCCCGCCCCCCGCTTAGCAAGTGGGAGCCAGTGAACTACACATCTTGTGAAAAGATTGGCTATGTTATTTAGTATGAGCTCCCCATATGCAAAGATATGGACAACCATTTGGAAGAAAACAAGAGACAATATGACAGATAGTGAACATCTCTGATTGTCTAGCTTTGAAATTTATGCTTTCTTATGTCCCATTCTGTTCTGTTTTGTGTGTTTAATTTTACTCCCTTTTAAAATAAAATTAAATTAAAAAAAAAAAGTTTCCACCTCAGAACAGCTCACCTGAAAACCAAACCCCACGCCAGCTCTGTAAACCACAGAGCAGCAAAGAAACGCACGTTCTTCAGACAAAACTGGTTCTACACGGACCCAAGAAGCCCACAGTATAAATCTGACTTCTGTGTATTTACTGAAAAATACCAACCTTCAGAGCAAAATTGATCGGCAGTATCACAACTAATCACAGAGGGGTGGTCTTAGTTTAGGACTCACAGTAAAAAAAAAAAAAAATCCATAGGTGAGAAAGTTCTGCTTGCTAGAATGTGCTATAGATAAGGTGCGATCAGTACAGTAAATATTTAAATAAATGTTTTAAAATCTATTATAGTAAAAGACACACTGCCATTAATCTGCCTTAAAATCCTTCCCCTTGTCCTGAGCACACTCGGCCCACCGTCCCTGCCACTGCCTGCAGCAGCTCTGGGGTCCCCTTTCCTGAGGGTCTTGAGTTGTGCCGTCCTGCCTGGGCATGTCCTGACTAAATTCAAGACATTTTTGGCAATTTTTATCCAGTAAAAATAAGATGGTTCATCCTTACCCACCTTAGTCACCAGATCCTCTCCCCGAAGTCAGAATGACCAGGAAAGGGAAGTGTTTAGAATGGATTCAGGACAGCAAGGCAGCTGGGACAGCGCAGCTGAAGACCCTCGGGAGAGAGCTCTCCGGAGCTGCTGCAGGACGTGGCCAGGACAGAGGGACCAGTGTGTGCACAGCCAGGGCCAGGAGGAGGATTTTGAGCAGGATTCATCGAAATATTTTTCACTGCATTAATGCTCATGGTAGTTTTTGATCAGACCTTGTATGTATTTTGCTCAAAGTGCATACTTACATTAATACAAAATTTGAAAATTTAACCTGATACAACCCCTTTTAATGCAGAAACAAGTCTCACGGACTGAGTGTGTGTGTGTGTCCTAAGTTCACACATCAGCATAAAGCTATCAGGAACCGGGGACGTAGGGAGGTAGTCAGGTCGTGGAGGTGGAGTCCCAGGAATGAGATGAGTGTCCCTGTAAGCAAAGGGCCCGTCCTCCTTTCTGCCTCCTCCTCTCCCTCTCCTGCTGGCCCTTGGCCACCCTGGCTGCACACTGGACCCTCGGACCCCTTGGCCTTGGACGTCCAGCCTCCACCACCAGGACAAACAAATTCCTCCAGTGTCAGGGGTCACCTCTCTGGAAGGTGCACTGCCACAGCCCGGCTGACAAGGACAGCGTCTGGATGAGACCCAGCCTCTTCCAGCTTGGGGACAGGGACAATGTCCAGCCCGAGGAGTCACTCGGCTCACGGAGTGGGTTCAAGTCCCTCCCTCCACACCCTCTACTCCGGGAGATTTACCACGAAAAAGAACAACTCCTGTCTCCCTGCCATGGCCCCCTGTGTATCTGGGACGCCTCCGCTGTCCACCAGGCCTCTCCCCTGGGGAAAGCCAAGCCGACCCCTGCACCCCTCGGGCCTCTCTGATGGCCCATTCTAGTGACAGCGTCACTGCACGGTCGCCCTCCGAGCAGATCCGGCCAAACCGGAGAAGGACCCTGCTGCCTGCAGTGCTGCTTTGACGACTATAATCGCCGACAAACCAGCGCCGGGCAGGCTAAGCTCATGCGGTCCCTGTCTCCACCAGAACCCCTGGTTCTGCCTCAGACGCCCCGTTAATATCACAGACAAACGTGCTCGCTCTTTTAGAACCGGCATTCAGGGCTGTCCATTACCTGTATTTAATGTCACACGGTCGGTTTCTCTTAAATAACTGAACTACAGAACATTTTAAGCTTAGGGTTATTACCGGGTCGACGCGCCTCGTTCCAGGGAAACCAGTGAGCATGACCTCCACATTTCCTCCAAGCTGTCGGTCCAGAAAGCAGCTACGCACAACCTCCCTCGCAGGTGACAGAAGAGCCGAGCCCAGGTTCCCCCCCCCCAGTTCTAAGAACCTGGGGGACCCCAAGCTGGAGTCAGCTACCCCACGAGCTTGCCGCAGCGCTGGGCGGACCTGACGCTGGTGTCAGCGCGCCCGTGCGGACTCCTTTGCTTCTGAGCTTAAAACTATTCGAGCACAAATTGATGAGAATTTAGCTTTGCCGTGACAGCCGCCGGCACACTGCCTGTACCTTCCCGGCAGTGACGTTCCGTCCTGGGGACCCTCTTCCTGCGCCGGCCTGGGGGAGGACTCCACATGTGCTTTCCCATGTGTCTGAGGCCATGTCACCTAATTTAAGCCCTGAGCGTGGGCTGACGTTAAGCACTCTGTGTGCTACCACCGTGCCACTGTCCCTGCCTTCCAGCCTGGCATCTGTGCCCCTGACCTCAGAAGCAGGACGGAGCAGTTAGAGTGACAGTGCCTCTCGAACTTACCGTCCTTATTCTGAACACAGAAAGAATGAAAAAAAGACAATTTTCTCAACCTTCAGAGTTTCGCTTTCTTGGCTCTGGGATATGAGTGGCCCCCTTATACCGTCTGTGTGTTTAAAGTGTGCTTTTTTTTTAAACTAAAAGCCTAGCCTATGCTTGTTATTTTATGCAGCGTGTGACACCTAGAGGATCACCTGCAACCCCACGTCCCAGTCCAGGCACAGACTTCCAAGCACGTGGGTCCTCGGCCATGAGGCCAGAAGGCACCCGTGAGTGCGCGCTCTCGCCTGACCCCTGACCTGGTGACTCCCGATTCTGTCCCTAGAGCGGGCACCCCTCGTCTCTCTCCAGTCATCACACGGTTAACACACCCAGGCTCCGAGCTTTTAGAAAAGGTCTGAGCGAAAATCATGGAGGCGCCTTAGTCCTTACAAATGTGCTTTCCTGCCGTGTGACCCGCGGTGCCTACAGCGGGGCAGCCTGGGGCCTTCAGCACGAAACTCTCCCCAACACTGAGCGCCTTCAAGAGTGCGGGAAAACAGCCCCAGCCGGCTCTCAGGGAGGGGAAATCACCTCAGCGTAGCAGTGCACAAACCTAGGCCCTGAGGCTTTGAGAAACAATGGGTGCTCCCAGGTCATACGCTCAGGTCCCGCCAAGGCACCCCGTTAATCACGACTCAGTCACTCACTCAGACCTCCTGTGCCTGGGGCGCAACTGTCGGACAAAAGGGACCGTCCTGTCCTGCAAGCCGCCAGCCTAGCAGAGAGACAGGAGGCCCAAGGTAGGACGCGGTGAAGTCAGGGCCACAGACGACAGCCAGGTGCGTACCGGAAACGCCCGTGCTGGGAGAAAGACTCGGGTCCTGCAGATTTCACCGAAGGATGGGCTTTAAAGGGCGCAGAGGAAGCCGAGAAGGGATGGAGAAAGGGACTCTGGGACACCAGTGACCAGAAACCGTCAGTCCCGCTGGGAGCTGCGCCAAAAGCCAGCCTGTCTATACCACTACCTACAGGCACATACGTGTCTTTTCTCTCGTTTTTATCCAAATGTTAACACAAGAAGAAGAATTGTGCCACTGTGTTTATACCAAACATATCCATGCAAAACTCAACACATTACTCCACGGGCTCCCACAGCTCTCACTTCTGCCTCCTTTACGATATTCAGCACATGTGGGGGTGGCACCTCGCACCTCAGCTTGTGCCCCCAGAAGCCGAGGGTGACATCTCCCCTCACCTCTCCTTCCCTCAAATCGCCTGACTCCCAAGCAGGGGCTCAGGAAATGCCATGAACTCAAATGTCCGTCACCTGCCCACCAGCATGGAGCTGTCCCCCTGCCCCGAGAGGACAGGCCACTCACCAGGCAGTGGACCACACAGACGTTTTTGGGGTTCTGCAGCAGCCAGTTGTACATGTTCCGACACACCGCGAAGAGGTTGTGCAGACTGGGGGCCTGCCTGAGGGGCCAGCTGCACTCCGACACCTACGGGACACAAAGCGAAGGCGATGAGTCCTCCCGAGACTCCCCAATGTCCCCAGAGGTCTGGAAAGTGACCCCACATTGCCTCCCATCACAGCCGCGCAGAGCGGGGGACCAGGTCCCAACGCAGAGGGAAAAGGCATTCAGTGTGGTGATTTTTAAAATTAAACAATCTTGTTTCAGTCAAGGTGTTGTAGTCAGGGGCTGTGAGGACAATTAGAATCAGGACACAGAATTTATAATATTGTTTATGGTGGTCACCCAGAGTTAACACAAGAAAGTGCAGGAAATCTGTCCAAAGCACTAAAGACACAGAATATTCAGCCAAGGGCCTGGATCCCACAGCAGTGTCCTGCATGAGTCCAGATGAAGACCCAGAGCCCATGACAATGCCTCCCACAAGTCCCGCTGGAGGTCTAGAGCCCACGAGAGGGACTCACAACAGTCTCTCTTACGGATCCGTGCTGGGAAGGCCCAAAGGTCAGCGGTGGAAGCTAGGAAGTCTGTATCAGCGGGGTGAAGGAGCTGTGCCGCTGGCTTGAGGGCTCTAAACTGGAGCCAAGAAATTACGTTCAAAACAAACACCAGGGCTGTCCTGAAAAGCACCACAGCCATCCTCAGCGACACGGAGGCCCCGAACTCCTCTGATGACAAGCACAGTTGAGCACATGCCAGGAAGCCAGCGTGACGAGTCTGTCCTGGAGATTAAACGGCACACATCTCCTCTGGGGCCAGGAAGCGGTGCTCGGTGTAGGACCAGAGCTCCCCCAACGTGAACCACAGCCACTCTCACCAGCAAGGTCCTGAGCTCCTCCGATGACAGTGGCCGAAGCCAGCATGACAAGCTCCTCCAGGAGAACCAGCAGCTCAAACAGCAACACTTGGAGAAACCCACAGCGCCTCACTCGTCTCCTCCAGGTCTCCCTTATGCTGGCAACTTTCCGCAGGTGGACCATCACCTGACGGTAGCACCATGCTAATTTAATCCAGCTGGCGTTAAGGTGACCATCAGTTTCTAATCCATAACACGAGGTATACATTTAGAAAAGTATTTTAATTTAAACTAGACCAGTTTTTGCCAGGCGTGGTGGTGCACACCTGTAATCCTAGCACTCGGGAGGCTGAGGCAGGAGGATCCTGTGAGTGCGAGACCTGCCTGGGTTATGAAGTAAACTCAAGGCCAACCTAAACAGCATGGCGAGACCTGGTCTCAAAAAATAAAAAATAGACCGTTTTTACTACGTTTGGATTATCTATTCTCGGATGGCATCGAATTGAATTTCTACTAAGTGAAATGTTTTTACTTGCCTACCACATGCTTAACTCTACAGGGTCGGTGTAGAACCCTGCACGGCCCTAATTTTATCTCAGCTCTTCAATAACACGGAAAGCGCTGTAGTTCGAGCCAGGGCTGGACTCACACGTGGGTCTCTTACTGCTCTCTGAATAAAGGGCCTGGCCTCTCCACCGGGAACCCTTTCACATCTTTGGGTTCTGAACATTCCTGCTCCGTTAGCTGGGACCTGCTACGCCCAGTGAGGTTGCTTCACCTGCTCCGCGCAGCAGGCAGCTCAGGCGGGTGTGGCTGCGACCCCACCTTGAGGACGAGGAAACCGAGTCCCAGGCTGCTCCGTCCAACACAGAAACCTCCATACCTGGGCCGCACCCTGGGGAGGCAGTCGCCTGCCTGGGGACTGGGCGTGCGCCCCAAGCAGGAAACCGTCACTCATGCAGCTGGTAAACCAGGGGCACAGCCGGTGCCAGGAACCCACGGCGTCCTGACGTGCGTGAGAGGCTGGGGCCCCTGGCAGAGGTGCTGTGGGTGGGGCTCCGGAGGGCGGGTCTGTCCCGGGCTCCTCCTGATGCTCAGTCCTGCTGCCACACACGAAGCAGCTTGCTCTGCCATGATGTTTCTGCCCACCATGGACTGGACCCTCTGAAACCGTGAGTCAAAATAAACCACCTGCACCTGTGCTGTCTGCGCTGGGCCTCAGATCTCTGGCGTGTCAGCTGTAAGTGAGCACCACGGAGCTGCTGTGAGAATTAAGCAGCCCAGCAGGTGCGCAGAAGCGCTGGCTTACTGCCAGGCTGTACTGAGTGCACGGTTTCTGTTTCCCCACGTTGCAACTGAGTTCCCCGAGAAGAGAGACGCTAACTTCCTCATTCTTAAAACCTCAGTGCACACTCGTCACATGTATGATGAATGTTATGCAGGTGTTTGCTGAGAGACTGACTAGGTGAAAGAATAAAGGACGGCTGAGGCAGGAGGATCTCCATGAGTTCCAGGCCAGCCTGGGCTACATAGCGAGACTCTGTCTCAAAAAACAAAGAAGAATACAGGAACGGACCCCGTGTGGCAATCTCTCTTTTTTACAGTAAGATTTGTCTACGGTGCAACATCTTGAAGGAGAAAGCACTGCTGGGGTTCAGAATACAACAAAGTAAACGTGCTTGTCTGTTTTCCCAGGAAACTAAAGGTTTTAAACAGTCTGCTTCTCAGCCACACCCCATGTCAATAGCCACACCAGGTCTCAGCCAAAAGTTGGCTAAATTATTCTTAGCACGATAGGCGAATGGCTCCAGAACCATTAAATCAATCAAGGAAATAATATTAATTTAAAGTGCTCTGTAATTATATATTTACTCAATATGTAATTACACACCACCAGGAAAACACATCATTAGAATTTTTTAAAGTATGTGCTCCGTTTGGGGGTGGAGAAGCACCAAGACACAAACAGAACCCCGACATTGTTTTAAGGAACCCCATCAGAGTGAGCTCTCCTGCAGCTCTCCAGCCCTCCTGTCCTGGGGACCCGAGCCCTGGCCACCGCCCCAGGGTCCCCACCTCCCAGGAGTTACCATGTCCACCAGGAGGCTGTTGTGGGCATCAGTGGGGAAAGAGCGCACAACACCGGCAGGCCCAGGCACCGTCACTGCCCTCTGTCACCCACCGTGAGGCAGCACAGGCACTGCGGCGATGAGACCCCATGCCATCACAGGTGCCTCCGGTGCGGAGGGACACGGGTCCACCACTGCCAGCGCTCCCTGCGGCCCCACTGCCCGACCAACGCTAACTGCAGCTGCCATGACAACCCCACTTTTAGCATGGGTGAGACACCCCCCTTCTGCCACTCCGGCCACCCTTTCAGGCCCAGCGCGCTGTCCCTGCCATCCCCTGCATGGACCCCTTCTGCAGCTGCCTTCAGAGCGCCTGGCCTTTCCGCAGTGAGGCGTCCTGGGAACACGGGCCAGTGATTTCCTTACCATCCATGGCGTCACACAGTTCTCGGTGTGCACCTGCCCTAGGGAAATGGGGGTCAGCCCCTCCGGGCACTGGTCCGTGTAGGCACCAGTCTGGAGGAAGCCAGCACCCTGCCCCACCAGCGCCCGGGAGACGGCCCAGGGCAGAGGGTCCTGGGTGAGTCCTGGCTGCTCTGGGGGCGGGGTCACAGTCACAGAGCTCCAGCTCCACTAACCGGAGTCCTGTTCAGAGACAGCTCTGTGGAGACGACCTGGTGTGAGGCCACCAATCAGACAGCGTCTGTGCGAACCCATCGCGAGCCAGACCTTCCTTCACTTCTCAGACCAAAGTGCTCCCGGCTGTCACAAACCCGTCAGGAGCAGACTGCTCCCCTGCGTAGGGTGCAGGATGCCCTGTGAAAACCACGGAGCCAGGCTGGGAGTTAGCTCAGCGGCTCAGGCGCTTGCCTGGTAAGTGCAAGGTTGTGAGTTCAAGCCCCAGTACCAAAAAAAAAAAAAAAAAAAGGATGGATCCGCAACTGAGGAATGGATAAAAAAGCTGTGGTATTTTTATACAATGGAGTACTTCTCAGCCATAAGGAATGATAAACTGGAGACTTGTATAGGTAAATGGATGCAACCTGAGACCATACTCACTAGTGAAATAAATGAGACTCGCATGTGTAAACATTGTATTGTTTCCCGTGTTGATCGGTGCTCCGCAAAGAGCCCCCCACAGCCACAGCGGGGGGCCTGTAATCGATTAAAAACTGGTGGTCAGCTTAAGGCCAGTGGGACTAAGTCCCGTGCTGCTGAGCGTGGATGTTTCACCTGAGGAAACATCCAGCATAAATAGAGACGTGGAGGAGAAAGAGGGCATTAATGCGTTGAGGAGTTGTGGGTTCTCCTACGTGCTGCTGTTTGAGCCGGTAGGTTCTCCTGGAGAAGCTCTGGTCCTCACACCGAGCATCGCTTCCTGGAACTCGTCACACTGGTTTCCTGGCATGTACTCGACTGTGCTTGTTGGAGGAGCTCAGGACCTCCATGTCACTGAGGACGGCTGTGGTGCTTTTCAGGACACCCCTGGCTTTGTGAGTGTGCTTCTCGGCTCCAGTGTAGAACCCTCAACTTACCGGCACAGCTCCTTCACCCCACTGGCGTAGACTTTCTAGCTTCCACCGCTGACCTTTGGGCCTTCCCAGCACGGATCCGTAAAAGAGACTGGTGTGAGTCCTTCTCGTGGGCTCTAGACCTCCAGCTGGACTCATGGGAGGCGTTGTCATGGGCTCTGGGTCTTCATCTGGACCCATGCAGGACATTGCTGTGGGATCCAGGCCCTTGGCTAAATATTCGATGTCTTTGGTGTTGTGGACAGATTTCCTGCACTTTCTTGTGTTAACTCTGGGTGACCATCATAAAACAATATTATAAACTCTGTGTCCTGATTCTAATTGTTCTCTGCACAACCCCTGACTACAACAGGGCCACACCCAGGAGCTGTGGGAAATACATCCCCAGCCCTCGCCTCTCGCCTCTCCCGGAGCAGAAGTCTGTGCCTCATGAGGCCTCGGGTGCTTCTGACACCACCGAAGTTTGCACCCCTTCTGCGAATTTGCAAAAAGCAGTGGTGAGCGAAACATCCACATCTGATTGGAAACTAGGACAGACGGGCAGGGGTCCTCATGCAGGAAAGGACCTTCCTGTGTGTTTCATGGACGTGAAAGTTAAAGTCCAGGAAGTACCAGAGAATTCGGAATTTACAGCAAGACGCGCTCCAGCCTCTGCCCGGGGTCCTGAGTGTACCACGCTGGCAGCCAGGCATCGACCCGCCGCCACATGAAGGCCAGGCCCACTTAAACGACTGTCCATGGACGGCCCTTTCTCTCTGCTAACAGACACACTGCACGTTCCCGGGTAAGCCACAAGTACTTAAAGATGTTCTCAAGAAAGAAAAAAGCCCCCCTCCTTTTTTAGAGAGTAGATCAAGAAGCCGGGGGCCAGAACCACCAGGCCCAGCATCAGAGTCAGAGCTAAGCCGGCACCCACAGCTCCGTCACCAGCCCGGACCCGGGACTCTGTCTCTGCCTGGTCCAAGGCTCTTCTGGAAAGACAGTCCAGCTTTTCCAAGTCCCGTCGTGAGGTCACTGGCATGGTTAAACACCCGAGCCTTAACCACCTGCTGGCTGCGAGTTCTGGGCAAGTTTCCTTAGTGAATCTCTCTGTGCCTTAGTTTCTCCACTGCGTCACAGGAGTGTGGAATCAGACCCGACGCCGTACGGGGAGTTCTCAGGAACGCGACGCTGCACAGACATGCCGGCCGCCCTCGGTATTACTACCACTGTATCAGGAGGTCACGCTTACAGCGTGGGCTCGCACTGCTTCTGTGCTATCCTGCCCTTGGGGAGGAGACCCCCATACCCCAAAAGCCAGACGAATATTCCTATAACATCACTGCATCTGCACTCGCGCCGGCCAAAACACCTCGTCCTATGTGGAAAGTGAGAAACGTACTTCCTGCCCCAGCACGGGACAGTGAGGCCAGCTGGCCGGGGCCACGGGTCCGTCTCTAAGCTGACCTAGAGACCCATGTGCCAGGAGTGACCAATCACCAAGCGACGGGAGACCCCAGCCTCGGTGACATCTCAGTCAGAAAGACACTTTCCTGCCGACATCCGATGTCCTCACTCAGGTCTCCCCAGTGTCCCTCACACCTGGACAAGGACTGTGTGGCCGGGCTGGACCGCGCAGGCCTCAGCCTTCTGAATCCAGTGGCAGAGGTTTTGAGGACATCTCGTAAGAGGAACAGACCCTCCGAAGTCCTCGCAGCGGAGCCCCAGAGCTAAAACCCCTTACCCGGCTGTGAAACTTGGCAGTTCGGTAGGACTTGGGTGACAGATTGTAGACCGTGTAGTGGTCCAGATGTCTAGAATCCAGAAAGCCCCGGATGTCATCCACCTGATTCCTGAATCCTATGTCGACCGTGTCCATGGGAAAGGACATCACTGGAAGAGAGGACACAGGCGAGGCAGGTCTGCTGGGTCCTCAAGCAGCCTGCAGAAACTGGGTCTCGGGGCAGCTCCTGACCCGGGGGACACTTACCAATAATTCTGGAGGTGACGTAAGTGAAGTCTAAATCTCCCTTTGTGTAGCTGCAAGACAGACAGGAAAGGACATTCATCAGGATGGCCCAGGTGGCCCGGGATCTGCTCGGCCACTAGCCCCGCTGTCCAACAGGCCCCTCTCCGAGCACCGAGAGACACTTCTCGGTGGCCCTGAAAGGGGACAGCTCGCACCCAAAGGCACAGCTGTCCCACTCCAACCCACGCACCCTCCTGATGCTGCTTCTCACACAGGTGGCTGCCTCAGAGCAGGGTCTCCACTAAGTGACTAACGCGGGCCGTCCCGGCCCCTGCCTACTAGGAACTCTCCTCCCTGAGGGCAGGAGAAAACAACTGAGAAAAAGCCAAGTGGAACTCCTCTGCCTGCCAGGGTCCTGCTTAGGACCTAATGCTGCCTGAACCCAACGTGAAGACGTGGGTTAACAGATTGGACTTGGGGGCCGGGGACGTAGCTCAGAGGCCCAGCACCTGCCTGGCAAGCATGAGGTCCTGAGTTCCATTCCTAGTACCCCCCAAAATACACTGGACTTGACCTTTGAATTTCTAATTCAAAACCATGTATCAAAACTTAAAGTAACCCTAGAATTTTGTCATGCATAGGAATAAAAAGAATTCGCGTCATTTTCTGTGATGATGGGTCACACACAAAGCAGAAGAGTGAAAAGTTAAAAAAAAAAAAAAGAAAGAAAAATTTTCCCCACTGAATAAACTCTAAATGACCAACAGGATACAAAAAGCCCTATTCTGAGGACAGTCCCTGGGTTCTGCATATTCGGGGGCACCTGCCTTATTAGCTCGGTCCTCAGGCCACCCAAGCCACTCCACAAGGGCAGAGAAGTCACACTGGAGAACCGAGCGACCCTCCTTGGGTCAGGGGAGAACGAGCCCAGATCCTGCCTCAGGACCCAGGACCTTCGGTTCCGAAGCTCTCAAGCTCTGCAAACCCGCCAGCTGCATCCGCCCAGCCTGTGTGGGGGCTTCCGGAAGACTCCAGGCCTCCGGCGACAGCCCCTGCTCTCCGGATCCCCAGCGGTTACACGGCAATGGAGGCACCGCCCCGGGCCAGCGCCCGGCCGGAAGCAGAGCCCTCAGCCGAGAACCCGGGCGCTCACCTGGACACGGACTGCATGACCCTGGAGGAGGTGTCCTTCAGGGTGTCCTTCAGGTTGTCCTTCAGGTTGCTGAGGAGCCTCCCGGCGCCTCCCTTCACCATGTCGAAGAGGCCTCCCCCGTAGCTGGGCTCCATGTCTGGGGACGAGGCACCTGTGGGGGACACAGCGGGGCCGATGGCATGGGGACGCCCTGACAGACAGTGCTGCCACTGGCCCTTGGGAACACGGGGGTCCCCATGACAGGAACTCACAGCCCCCAGCTCCACTGGAGCCGGCAGCCCACGTGGCCACTGGGTACCTGGAACACTTAACACCACGATCGCCCATGCTGGATGCCTCGCAGTGCACTGCAGTGCCCCCATTTTCCTGCCAATGAGTCAAGGTTATCCTTCTTGATGGCTGAGTAGTACCCGCAAGCTCGTCTTCTTTCTCCATCCATGGATGGACACAGAGGTCACTTCCAAGGCTAAGTGTTTTAAATTCTGCTGCTACAAACACAGGTTGTGTGGGCCCCTGTAATACAACGTCTTTAACTCTTTGAGGAAGACACGTGGGCCCTCAGAGCACAGGAAGCAGCCACAGAGTGAAGAGACGACAACAGGGTGGGAGAACGTGTTTAGCAGGTTCTCCTCAGACAGAGGACTGATATTCAGAAAGTGTAAAGAACCAAAAACACAAACAAACAAACCTAGACGCCCCAAAATAAAAGGCTGGGTCCAAAAACGCGCAAATGGAGCAGACAGGCACTTTGGGTAGAAAGGTACAGATGGCCCTGGGGCTCTTTCACAGCGGACACTGGAAGGTCTCGGGGACCCGTGTGGCGGGCGCCTGGGACTGCACTCTGCAGAGCTGGCCAAGGGGAGCAGCCGCAGCCCAGGGCCGGGCCTCCCCTCCCCTCCCCTCCAGGGGCACCGCCCACGGCAGCCCCTATCGCTGGCCGTCCTTCCCAGCCTTGGTCCACATCCATCACGCGGGGCATCCTCCGCACGGCGGCCCGCGGTGCCCCTGGGGTCACTCGCCGGCCGGGGCTCCCCCTCCTGCGCAGCCTCGGGGGGTGTCCGTGCTGCTGGCCCTCGCGGTTGGTGCACTCCGGGGATGCTCGGCCCCTGCACAGCCGGCACCTGTGGCCGAGTGCTTCTCCCCTGCGGGGCAGGGGGTGTGCGGAGACCCCGGCCACTCAGGGCTCAGCACTCTCCAGAGCTTCAGGCATCCGCTGGACATCTGGGGACCCGCTCCCCGCTGTGCCTGGGATCCCCTGGTTAAGGACTCAGGGTCTCGCTGCTGCTCACCGGCCAGTGGCCGCCTTTGAACTCACAGCCTGCACACACTGCACTCCACTAGGTGGCCTCCCGTGCACCCAGAGGCACGGCGCCTGGCACAGCCTGGCCCCCCGGGCCCGAGCCTTCACCCCAGGTCCACACTGCGCGTCCATCGGTGGACGAGGCCACAGGGAATCGCGACGGAGCACAGGGGCAGGCGGACGATCGAATGGGCCAGCGCTACGACGTCCACTGCTCACCCGGGTTTCTGCTCCTCCAGCCCCGCTTGGACCCTGACAACAGCATGGTGCCTGCCACATGCGAGGGTTCATCATCCCCACGACGCAGGCGCAGTGACACGGGAGGCCTGGAGACCGGAGGCCACACCTGTGCCATCTCGGCCACAGGCAGCACAGCCAGGCTGGAAACCAGCTCCAACCCCGCCTCCCGCGCCCAAAGCACTCCCAGGGGTCTGAGAGAGCCCTTCCTGCCTCACGCAACACTGCCCCTGCCCTCCATGCATCCTTTCTCCTGGCTGCTCTGGCCACAGCTGTCCCCACCACAGGCACCCAGCTAAGTCCCTGCATCCATTGGGGTGACCAAGCAAAGTCACCCTGCAGGCGCCCTGGGCCTCGGCCGCCCCTGAGCATGCAGCTGGGAGATGCTCCGGCAGGCGAATCTCGGCCCAGAGGCCACACTGCAGACGCGAGAACCTCTCTGTTATGTCCCCCTGTGAAGTGGGCAAGCGTCCCCTCACACACACCCGCCGAAAGTCTGTCCTGGGTCATGATTTCATCCCAGTGGTCACAGAGCAGCAGACATGTTCGTGGCTCCCCTGTCCCTATGCCACCTGGCCTCCTGATGTCTCACCACCCTCAGGTGACACAGACCGGTCACCGAGCGTCACTAAGACCCCAACTTTACGTTGGAGCAGGACTCAGAGGCACCAGCCCACAGACGGCACGGTGTCCTCCTACCCAAAGATCAGACTCTCTGAGCCCCTGGGGCTCCGAGCTCGGCTCCTTCGGGCCTCAGGACACTGGGAACCAGAACTCGCCAGGGCCCATCTGTAACCCCCAGATGCCAAATGGATGTCACTCTTGCCAAGGCACCAAAATGGGAAGGACACCGTGTGACCTTGCTCTGATGGCTCTTTTAGGAGGTGTCTGGCTTTCCCCGCTGAGCCACCAGGTGTCCGATACCGACACTTTGCAAGGGGCAGCTGTGACAGTTTGTGTCTCGACGTCCCCCAAAGCCTTATGTGGGCACAGAGCACACTTCACAGAGGCGGTGGATCTAGAGTGTGTGGTGCTGGGTTCAAGGGTGTGTGACTAAATCAGTCCGGTGATCGGTTTGGCATCATCCTGGCTGGGACTGAGGGTGTGAGTGCCACACCCGCCCTAGGGCAGGTGGCCTGCATAGCACACGGGGACAGAAAGAGGGTGAATGTGCATTCCTGCCTGCCAGACTGTTTCTCCTCCCGATGCCCCTCAGCCATCCCACCCTGCCCTGGGGCCAGCTGATCCTAGACTGAAACCTCCACAAACTGTGAGCCAAATAAACCTTCCTCCCCTTACTTTAGGTGTCAGGTATTTCATCTCAGCAAGGAGAACAGTAACTGAGACAATACCTCAGCCCTGCCAGCTAAGAAAGAGCAGAGAGAGAGAGAAGAAAACACGAGACCAGGGCGGATGAACTATGGTCCACGCATCCATCCGCTCCGCTGCCTGCCTCTTCACAGAAATAACAGTGGCTTTGCATTTTTGAATGATTTTTTTAAAAAGTCAAAAGAGCAATGTTTCACGATGTATGGTAACTAAGGTAAAGTTCAGCGTCTGGAATTACTAGGGTATGGCATGGGGAGGTGGCCGAGTGGTGCAGTGTTTGGCCACCATGGGCTCGATGCCAGGTGCTGAAGAGAAAGGAGGGAGGGAGGGAGGAAGGGGGAAAGAAAAGCTGTACTTATGACAAAGCACAAGATGAAAAATAAAACATAAAGCACGCACAGTACAACCTCATTTTCATAAAACTATCTGCAGGTAGAGGGAGAACTCAGCC
>PVJX010008467.1:48575-65729 GCA_004027295.1 Dolichotis patagonum
GGCCTGACCCCTGCTGATCCCTCCGGAAAGCGGCTCCCCCAGGCCTGGCCTTGGTGGAAACACGGGGGGGGGGGGGGGGGGAATCACGCAGGAAGGAAAGGACAGGGACACCAGGCCAGGGCTGCAGGGGACGATCCAGCCCCGGGACGTCAGCCTTCCCCGGCAGCTCCTCTGGGGTGACGCGTCTCCTCAGAACATGCCTCCTCCTTCTGGAAGGTCCTGCCAGGCGGTGCCAGGAGCCACCATTATTCCCCCGCAGGGTTCAGGGTCCCTGTGTTTGAGGCCTGACTGACAAGCGGGACTTTGGCTCTAGGCTTGAGTCACATTTACCAAAAGCGACTGAAATTTACAATGAAGGTTTAAATTTTTAAAAGCTTTACCACAGGACGAGACCCTTTGCCACGCACCCCCCTCTAACCCTCCCCTGGCTCGGAGCACTCTTACCCCATCTTTCCTGCCGCTTCTGGCAGCAGCTCTGGAGTCCCCTCTCCTGGGTCTTTCCAAGGTGTGATCCTCACCCACCTTATTCACCGGATCACCGGATGACACCATGTGACCATGTGACCTCTCGCTCCTCCCCAAAGTCAAAGTGACCGTGAGAACCTCCCCAGCCCCAAAAGGAAGGTTCTCGATTGGCTCAGGACCTACCGCAGAGCTACTGCTGGGGTTCAGGCAGATGGGGAGGTTGGTACCGGCTCCTGAAATACCTGCCGTTGCTGCATTTTGGTTTTGGTTTTGACCTTTGAGACAGGATCTGGCTACGAATTGCAGGCTGGCCTTGAACTGTGCAGCCCAGGCTGGCCTCCAACTCCCAGAAATCCTCCTGCCTCAGCCTCCCCAGTGTTGGGATTATAGGTGTGCAACACCGCACCCAGTCTGTGTCATGTTATCTGACAGTTCTAATACACGTGTGCATGTATTTGCTTGTTTACAGAATAAAAGTGCTTACCTTTTACAATAAGCTTAGTCATTATCATGACAATTGCCGCATACTTCATTGTCAGTCTCTAGGGGCGCCGTGTAGTCAGCAGGGACACTGTGTCTGCTGCATTTTCCAGGCCCTCCATGGGAGCAGCCCTGGACTGAACGTCTCCCCAGCTCCTGTCCACACTTCGCAGCCATGGCAGAGTTCCGAGCACGGAGCCTCAGAGAACACGGACACACGGGAATGAATCAGACGAGTCCCCAGGTTCGCTCGCTCTAAAACTCCCGGACGCTGAGGTCTTCCACCAAGGCCGCTATGAACAGCTGTTCCAGGCGGGGCACTTTGCCAAGCAGTTTCCACCGCGTTCTAAGGGACCCTGGCACTGCCGCCGGGCCAGGGCAAAGCTTAGCGATGGGAGGGCAGGACTGCAAGCACCCAGCGAGCCTGCACCCGGGGAAGAGGCGCCCCGCTCTGCAAAAAGAGCCTCACTGAGAGTAAGACACAGACTCAGCCAGAACGCCAGGGAGAGAGAAGGGTCACAGGGCAGGGCGGGCTGAGTCAGAGACCACGGCCAGCTGCTCTTTCCCAAAGGGTCCACCACACGGGAGGGGGGAGGACGAGAAGAATAGAGGCCGGGCGTGGCGGCACACACCAGCACTCAGGAGGCTGAGGCAGGAGGATCACAGGGAGTTCGTCAGCCCGGGCTATCTGTCTAAAAAATAAAAGGGGCTGGGAATTCGGCTCGGTGGGAAGGCCCTGGGCTCCAGTCCCCGCCCTCCACACACACACACAGAGTTCTATGGAAAGCTCTGCAACTGACCTGCAATCAACTGCATATCTAAACTGTAAAGGTTTTACAGATGTCAGCGCATGTGTGGGCACATGCATGTACATATCAGTCACCCTCACTGCGTATCTAATCACCAGTGCGTGGCTCGGCACAGCCCCAGGCCCCCCCCCATTAAACACAAAATACGGGGTCTCCGGGAGACCGGGGATCCTCTGACCACCCACACAGCAGGGGCTTTGGAACGGTTTCTGTCTATGCCCAAAAGTTTATTCTGTATTTTGCAAATGTGATCCACCAACCACAGCGGAGGACACTGGAGATCCCTCTCTATACCGATGGGCCACTAAGACCAACAAAATGTGACCGAGACACGGAAGAAAACAGGGTAACAGCTGTTGACTTTCTCTCTCTCTCTGTCTCTGTCTCTCTGTCTCTCTGTCTCTTCAGGGTCTCACTCTGCAGCCCAGGCTGGCCTGGAGCACCTGAATGCTGGGACACCAGGCATGCACCACCGCAACCAGCCTGCTGCTGACATTTTAGATCCCTGCACCCTTAGCTCCACGTCCTCACACCATTACACACGTCCACCGGGTGTCCTGTGTCCACACACATAGAAGTCAGAGCACCCCTGCCACTTCTTCCACCATGCGCATCAGTGTCACACGTCCTTACCGTGTTTTCTCCTGCTAAACAGAATTTCCAGCTGGGCCGGGGGCAGGGTGGAGGGCAAGGGGACACCGCGTCACAGGCAGACACAGGACGGGGATCATCACTGACCACAGGGCACAGCGGGGCAGGCTCCAGGCTCAGCCCACCGGGCCGTAAGGAGTCGCTCTGGCCCCGCTAAAAGAGGCCTGGAGCGCATCACTGGGTCGCCAACAAAGGACAGCCCGGACCTGGCGCACAGAGAGCCCGCGGTTCCTTGGCGTCCAGGGCCCCGAAAGCTCCTGGTGTGGGCCGGGCTGAGTGGGGGCAGGCTCCCACCCAGGCCTGCCCACCACCCACGCTGTGGACAAGCCGGCCACCGGGACGGTGCAGAGGCTGAGCGGGCCACACCCCAGGCCTGGACACTGCACACAGCAGGGACGGGCTGTACCCCAAGGGCCCCGGGGGAGAAGGTCAGTTCCAGGCCACAGACCCTGCCGTGGGCTGCCGTCCCCAGCCTGGACCTGGAGAGCCAGGAGAGGACGGCAGGACGGGAGGGAAAGAGGGCGGCCAGCAGGGGACCGATCTCACCAGCCCCGTGTGCTCCTCCCTAAAGAGGAGCAGGGCGAGGCCAAAAGCAATGCCTGAAGCCATCAGCTGGACGGCTGGGAAAGAAAAGCACCGTGACCTACGCTCCCTCCCCTCACTTCTGTTTGGGAAATGAAGGGGCTGGGAGGACCCCGCTGACCACACACACCAGGCAAACCGGGACTTGGAGAAAAGTCTGCATCCTGGACGGGCTTCCTGGGAGACCGCTCCCCTGGGGTAGAGCCGGGTGCAAGCAGGAAGCCCAAGGTGCCTGCCCCATGGAACTCCAGGGAGGGCGAGAGTGTGACCGGCCACTACTCAGGACGGGTCACCGCAGGGACCTGGGCAGTGTCCCTCTGCTGCAGGCGTCTGCCCCGTGCAGATCCGAACCGCACAGGACTGAGAGCCCGGACCGGGCCCGGCACCAGAGCCCTCACGGGCAGCCCCATCCTGCGAGCCGGAGGCAGACTCCGGTCCCCAGGCCACCCAGCCATACCGGCCCTTTCCTGTCTGAACCCCGCTGCCGCAGCCCTCACAAGACCAGCGGGCTTCAACACACGGCGGAGACCCTGCCATCCAAGCAGGGTGAAGGACACAGCCTGCGGGTGCACAAAGCTCCGCTCACAGAAACACGGCCTTAACTGACCTCCGGGTCCAGCACGGCCCGCGGGAGGGATCTCCCGAGGCCTCCTGCAGCCGCCATGCAAGGGACAGCATTGCCAAAGAGACGGGTGACTGCTGATTGCCTGGCACAGCAGCTGCCAGGCCGGCTGGAGAGGGGCCCTTGCTGTGGTTCAGTTCCTGCCTCTGCTCAGGATGTGGGGTAACCTCTCTGAACCTCAGCTTCCAGGAGACCCGTGCTAAGAGAAATGAAATACTCGTGTGGTGCACACACACACACACACACACACACACACAGCTATTACTGCTCTGGGTATGGTGCCACACGCCTGTAATCCCAGCCCTCAGGAGGCTGAGGCAGGAGGATCGCTGAGAGTGGAGGCATATGTAAGAGGGGAGAAGTTTTTGTTGAAAACCACAGGAAAAAATTAGATGCGAACAAGCAAAAGGATCTCGAGAGGACAGCACTGATTTACCCACGTGTCAAGCAGCCCACACAACACCCACCAGGGCAAACCCGCAGTGGGCACACACAGAGCCCACCCAGAGGCTGACCGGTCTGTCCCTTCCACCAGCGGCCACTGCACTGCGAAGGGCGGGGCATCCACGACAGCAGCATCACTCGCCAACCCCTGCCGGCTGCCGGCCCGGCCTGCAGGCCCTGATGGTCATCGTGTCACACAGCAGAGCAAGCTGAGGCCCAGCCTCTGTCTGTCCGGCTGCTGTCACTCAACGCTGGCAGTGGGTGGTGGCTTCGGACCGGCAGGGCTGTGACCCCCGAAGCTCCAAGACCCAGGGGCAACTGACATGGGCCTCCAGGAAGAAGAGCTGGTGAGTCTTCTCTTCCAGGGACACAAACCCCACTCCTGCAGCCCTGACCCCGGCCCCAGCACACAGGGACCAGGCTGGGGCGGACTGGGCCAGGACGGAGGCTGAAAACCCAGACTGGGCCAGGCTCGGTCCGCCTGGGTCTCCTTCCCAGCCCCACGTCCTCACAGTGACCCTCCACTGCTTGGGTGTCTGTGGAAAGCTTCAAACAGGAAGGGAAACGGGCAAAGCAGAAAGCGCTGCCAGGGAGGAGAGAAGCAGCCCGGGCTGAGGCCGCTCCAGGGAAGCACAGGGGAAGGCTCGGATTAGTGACAAGGACCTCGGGGACGGCAGTGGGCTCGGGCGGGAGCCTGCAGCCCGCCGTGGCCACCCGAGGGGCTCTAGACGCTCTTTCCTGCCTTAGGTCCACAGATGTGGGGTTGGCAGCTGCGTAGGCCCAACTCTCGTGGTCACCAGCCAGGCACAGAGCACCCCAGGGGGCAGCAGGGCAAGGCCAGGGACAAGCAGGAGCCCAGAGAACCAAACGGCGGTGCTTCTCCCCTGGACGCTGGAATCGATCCCACGACCAGGGCCCCAGGAAAACCGCCAGTGCCAAGCAGTCCAGCCTGGCAGCTCCAACCCGGCACCGCAAAGCCAGGCGTGGAAGGGCCTGGCCTAAGGGGCGACAGGCGAGGCCACTGTGTCACCAGCCACACCCAAAGGGCCGGGCAGGGCTGGGCAGGTGCATCGTGAAGCCTCCAGGCGGAGGTGGGGACTGTGCAGAAACGTGTACCCTCGGGTGACGCATGATGGTGACAAGGAAGAGGTAACCCGGCCCTTGGGTGCCTGTTTAGCCCCGAGGTCCTGTGTAGAGCTGGTATGGTGGTGCACACCCACGATCCCAGCACTCGGAGGCTGAGGCAGGAGGATCACTGTAAACTTGCGGCCAGGCTGGGCTACACCTCGAGCTCAAGGCTGGCCTGAGCCACACCGATGACCACGTTTAATCCTTTCAGCAGCCGGCGCAGGGGAGCATTCGCAGGCCCGTTCCCAGGACAGTGCAAGCCTTAGAAAAAGGTCTCGGGTCCAAAGCCCGGCAGCCCGGAACACACTGCAGGTCCCTCTGCTCTGGGTCCCGGGTGACTCCATAGCCGATCGCTCGTTCGTTCTCTGCTGGGTGGGGAGAAGAGAAGCGCTCTCCTCTGCAGGGCCAGGACGAGCAGGAGCTCAGAGGTGACCACTCACACAGGGCTCAGAGTGGACGTAACGACAAAGCGGCTCTCCTGCCAGGACCGAGGCCGGCCCTGCCGAGTCTGCACCCTCCCAGGCAGGGCGGGCTCCAGGCAGCTGGGGATCTGTGGGGCGACCCCAGAAGGTCAAGGTCCAAACCCCAGGACACGCTATTCACATGGCGCTCTGTCTGTCTGTCTCTCTGTCTCTGTCTGTCTCTGTCTCTCTGTCTGTCTCTCTCCCTCCTTCTACCTCTCTCTGTGGGTGTAGCCTCTTCCTCCGCAAAGCGAGGGTGGATAACCTGCACCTCAAGGCCCCACTAACTCCAGGCAGCCCCACGATCCACAGATGAACGTGAAGGTTACATTTTGTGATTTCTAGCCAGGCTTGTGGTGCAGGCCTGTCATCGCAGCACTCTGGGAGGCTGAGGCAGGAAGATGCAAGTCCAAGCTCAGCCTGGGGCCTTAGTTTTTAAAACTCTGTGATCTACGCAGCTTAGCACATCGAGTACTGGTGAAAGCTCCCCAGCTCCCCCACCGTTTCAGCTGCCTCTAACAATGCTGCTGCTTGCAGAAGGACAGCGCTCCAAGAGCCGTGACGGGTCCCTGCAAACCTCGGCAAGGCTGTCACATCACAGAGCCACCAGCTGCAAATGCCCATCTTCCTTCTCTGCTGCCACCTGACCACTGCCCAGCCGCCCTGCTGTGACCGTGGGCCACGCGCTTCTTGCCCATGAGCTCCCAGCAGGTGAGGGGAGCGGGTTAAAGGTCACAGGCCCAGGGCCGAGCGGAGTTGTGCACACAGCTGTTATAATAATAGGATTCTCAGATTCTGCTCCTGAAATAGCAAAGAGCAACAAAAGCCAGCAGACATCTGGACGCCGCCTGTGCACTGGGCACTTTTCTGAACTCTGTGCCACCCTGTGAGGCACCTTCGGTCGCTGTCTTGTGCTGCAGACGCACAAACAGATGCTGAGGTCACCCAGGCAGGACAGGCCCAGGGCACAGCCTCACCCGCCCCGGGCTGGGGTGTCAGGAACACGTGCAGAGGCGCGGCCGAGGGACCCTGGGCCCAGCCCCACTCCTGCAGCTTGCTGGGTCTTCAGATAAGCTGCTCACCCCTTCCTGGGCCTGCTCTCCGCCTCGGCAGCAGGGGCCAGCAGCAGCTCCCGTGTGAGATCATCCTGTGGGTCAGAGAGAAACACAGGACAGGACCCAGCACCGGGCCTGCGCCCCTCTGCACGTGAGGGATGAGGAGAATGCAGCCTGCGCGCCCTTCACATTAGGCCCCGAATTCAGGCTGTGTACAGAGCTCCTGCCTATCTAAGAGACAGCGGGAGGGAGGTGGAGGGACACACGGACAAACAGACGGATGTGAAGACACACAGATGGGTCCTCACATGCACGAAGTGAAAGGACAAACCAAAACTGGAAAGAGGGTACGGGGTGCAGAAGATGGGAACAGTACTTGGATTTCTTTGGCTATAACTTGCTTCATAGACTGAACTACAAACATAACTCTAAGCCAACAGGCAGAAAGAGAAAGCAAAATGAAACAAATGAACTCAATTAAGTATGGAGGTGGTGGTATAAACACACAGAAAGAAGCTGTTTCAAATGACTGTAACATGCAAAGCTACAAAGTAACTCTCTCAAGTGACCCACACTCAGCCCCTCCACCACCTCCTCCCAGGTCCCTTCTGCACTGTTTTGAGTGCCTTGATGTTGTTATTCTGTGACAGCATAAAGCAAGGCAGTAATTATATTGGTATAATTGAGAACCAGGATTTTTGGCATGAAAGAAAACAATATCATGACCCGGGATGAATTTCACCCTTTAATAATCTGGTTTCCAGCTGAGTGCGTCTGCCGTCCCCGCACTCTGGGAAGCTGAGGCAGGAGATCACAACTCCAAGGCCAGTCTTGGCACCTCAGCGACCCCATTTTCAAACTACAAAGGACTGGAGATGTAGCTCAATGTGAAAGCCCTGGGTCCAAGTCTCAGTACAGGGGAGAGGGGTAGTTTTTAGCTCTGCCCACCAAAATCCACACCAAAACCATGGCCCTCAAAAGTGACTTCCCTGTAAAAGGAACCAGGGCTCTACGGACAAGTGGCTGATCCTAACATCAGTATGGGAAATGCGCAAGGTAAGCCGTCATATGGGAAAGCCAGGAAAGAATCCAAGACGCTGGGGTGTGCAAACAGAAGGGAGGACCAGTGTAAGAGCCCTCCACGGGCCACAGATGGGTTCACTGACCACAGAAACAGCTGTAGTGGATTAAAAGATAAATGCATGTGTAAAACATGGCTTCACGATAATAAAGAGAAAGTTCATTAGCCACCCTTGGAGAAGGCTGGGGGAGCCAAAATTTAATTCTGAGAACTTCTAGAGAGAAGGAATCAAGTCTGCATCCGCCTCTGCCATATGAACTGTAACAAATATCTGGTGGGGGAGTTTTTCCTCACAGAAGCATTCCAGCTGAGGAGGAAGGCTGGAACGGACCATTTGCAACTCCTAATAAAACAATGGAACTAGACAATGATCACATCAACACTAGCACTCACACACGTATGGACACAAAACATAATTTATCAAACAGTCTTGCAAAAAAGTCATCCACATCTGATCAAGTTTCTGAGTCCAACTACCAGGGACAGAGGAACAGGTTAACTGCCACCATGTGGGGCAGTCAGAAAATTCACACTTCAGGAAAACCTACAGCATAATCGCTTGTTTTTTCAGCAATAAAATCTCAAGAGGACAAAGAAACAGAAGAAATTTTAAGACCAAAAGACTTGAGAGACATCTTAACCTGTCTCAAAGCCTTTGGGTCCTGGTTCGAACTGTCAAAATGAAAATCTAAAAATTCCGATAAAAATGGAGAAATCTTGAATGGTCTAGATATTTGACAATATGAACTATTGATATTTAGATGGGATGAGGATATTGTGATAATGTTTTTAAAAGAAGTCCTCATAGTATGATGTGTTTATACATGAACCAACTTCCCATAACAAAAGCAACCATTATGTACTACAAATATGAACAAATGAAAATAAAAATTACACAATAAGTAAAACAAGTCCTTATATGGTAGAGACAAGTGGAAACAGTTATGGATGAAATGGTGACATGACTGGAGTCTGCCTCACAATAGCCCAGAGGGACGGGTATGGATATAAAGCAAAAAGGCCGCACATAAGTACACAATTCTTATAGTTCAGGTTTGGGCATATCCAGGTTTCTTTTTTCTGTTTTTACGTATATTACTTTCACAAACATCTAAATTCCCTACTTTTATGTATAAATGTCCTACTTTTACATACATTTAAGCATAGACTGTTATAGATTCCATACAGAACATGCACCATATACAGTGTACAGACTGTGATGTATACATAGGCAATGCCATCACAGGAATTGGCTTCTGTATGTCCTGCTTTTTTCCTTCTCTTTGCTCTGCCACACTCTCCCTCCCTTCAATACATTCTTGCCTCAGGACCTTTGCACTTGCAATATCCACCCAGATATCCACACAGCTGCTTCCTGACCTCCTCACAGCTCCACGCACTAGGAGAGAAGTTCCACTCTAGGACACTTGTCTTTGGGCACTGTTATTTCCCAGAGCATTTGGCTCAATAAACACGGTGAAGCCTGACCTTGAACTCAGACCCTAAACTGACCAGAGTGCTGGGCACAGGGTGGTGGGGTCAGCAAGAACCGTGTGATAGGACGCTTGTCTGTCCCTTTACAACACTTAAATTTCACACTGCAGGGCTCGGGATTCTCAAGTTACAGTCACTGTGCCCTGCCACCACCGTATTAAAACAAGCGGGTTCTGACGTATGTATACGGCCGTGCACCCTGAAGGTCTGTAACCTAATTTAAGAAGCTGACTCACCCGGCTTCTGCTTAGGTGCCTAGACAGCGGCTCCCTCCCAGGTGAGAATAAAATGTCTCTGCCTGAAGGAACTGAAAGGAGCAAGAAACTAATCACTCCCCTCACTGCCTGGGAATCAAAAAGCCCCGGCCGCTGGCAGCCTGGGCCAGGAGAGGCTCGGAAGAGCGCTCCCGACTGTAAAACCACCCCTGTTCACGGCCTCGCAGGCCTGGGAGGAGCTAGGATTTTTACAGCATGTGAGTCAGGGGCGGAGGCAGAGAAACCTGAGAGTCACTGTTTCCTCCTCCTGCTCCTGGGCAAAGCCCAAACCCAGCCTGCAGTCCTCCCTGCTCCGGCCTCCTGACCTTCGGATCCAGCTGGCTTTGGGTGCCCCCGGGCCCTGGGGAGGGCAGGCAGACTCACAGGAGTCCCCTTCTTAGCAGTTAGGCACCCACCACCTCCAGCCCTCCCCGGTAGGGAACCCCTGAGCGCCCCCAAAGCGCACGCCCTGGCTCCTGCCGCTTCTCCGGTACTTCCAGGCCTCTGCCAAGCCCGGCTCCACCTCGCATCTGCATTTTCACGTCTACCTCAACGATTTTTGCAAGTATAATCTTCCTTTCCTCCTGACACAGTTCTGTCACCCTTTCCACAAAAACAGTGGGAACATTAACCTAACAAGAAAATTTCCATCTTTCTCTCCATTATCCAGGCCGAGAGATTCGGATTCTGCCTCGGTAGAAGCTTTTTATAACGAATGACTCACAGAGAGACGCAGCTGAGGCCTTGGTTACTCTGCATAATGGTTTTATTTATTTCTGTTCACATCTACGCCTCGGGTTTAACAAAGGTCATGCAAACAACCCATAACAGCGACTTTCCAGCCTCCCTCTGCGACGTGACACAATCACACTCAGGACAACAGTAAAAAGAACACCTGGGGAAAATAATCCAGTCATTCCAAGGCATTCTGGGATGGGAGCAATACAGAAAGCATTAGTAAGCTCAGGATGGAGCAGAATTTGTAGCTCTGTCCTCCAGTGGAGGAAACCAGCCTAGGCCAGTGTTTTCAAGAGGACGCTGACATTTTCAAAGATTTCAAAGCTGCTGTGGTTTTCAGGAGAGCCAGCTGTGTGTCCCATAACATCTGGATGGGAGGGCTGACTGTCACCCGCTAGCTATGAATGACGTGGCCTTGAGCAAATCCATTCACCCTGTGAACCTCTGTCTCCTGAACCATAAGAGGGCAATGACTTTACCCGACACTCACAGTGACCATAAAAGGGAAGCGCTTGATAAACCTGGGGAAACGGCACTGAGGGCTCACGTCCAGGCCAGCGCCATGGGGACAGAGCAGAGGACGAAGCTCTTCTGAGGCTCAGTGTCCGGCCTCAGCTCTGCTCCCCAGGCCACTGTTCGTATTGCAATCGAGAAAGGACGGCTACTGAGCCCGCGCGGGGAGGGGTCCACGAGCAGCTCCTCCAGTTCGTTCTGCAGGTGGCTTGCTTCCTGTTTGCAGAGAACCTCTTGGGGTGTGGAAGTCCTCAACATGGACACTGAAGCAGCATCGGACCCCGATTCCCCGAGCTCGGGGTGGGGCGGCCCAGGCCTCTGAGAGCGCAGGTGGACCAGAGCCAGCCGGGCACATCGGGAGGCCGTGGCCACTGCTGAGGAAAGAATCCGCTCTGTTCCACAGCAGCTCCACCCACCCAGCCCCGCCCCGGGCAGCAGCACGCGCTCTGAGCACCCCACAAACTCCTATAAACTCCAGGTTTGCGACTCTGACATAGTCATTTAACTTCCAACCCGTAAGCGCTTGAATAGGTGATTAAAGGAAAAAAGAAAGGCCTCAGTACTTTTATAAAGCATGGTGAATGTCAGACACATCACTGCATCCTCAGAGGCCCCAAAAGGGGGCCGAGAAGGGCCCTGCACCCTGAGCACACCCCAGGGAGACCTCAGGCGGTGGGAGACAGCAGCACCCTACTGCTCCCCCAAGGAGGTGGACGCAAAGTGGCCCCAACAGAGCTCTCCTGACCGCACTGAGGCTGCCCGAGGGCCGCAGACAAGGAGCCACTGTCCCACTGTCCCCCCGCTGGGACAAACAAACTCCAGACCGCGCAAGGCTCTGACCGGGGAGAGCTTAATCTCCCCCCAATTCCCATTTCCCTTCAGAGCATGCCGTCCCCTGCTCCGGGCTCTGGACATGACTCTGCCTGCTGGTCTTGGGGCAGCTCCCCGGGATGGGACCCATTCAGAAAGCGCAGAGACCCCACTCCCGCCCTGAGGGTCCTCAGACCTCCTCAATGAGACACCCCGGGTTCCGGTGCCTGCGGGCTCTGTGTCCTGCCTGGGGCTGGGGAAGTTTGCCATAGAAATGTGCTTTGCTCGTAGATCCCCCAGCCCACCCCAGCTGACACCCTGGTGCACAGCCCGGCCACCACCTTGGCTAGGCAAACAAGAGCCTGGAAACCTCTGTGAACCAGCAGAGCCTGTGTCCTCCAGCTGGGCGCTGCCAGGGCAGCGGACGGGCCGGGCACCCGGCCCAGGATGGGCTCTGAGACTTGGGACACAGCTCTGCCCTTGCACATGCCATCCTGGTGTGTCTGTGCCTCAGTGTCCTTGTGCAAAAGACAACACAGGACACACAAGGACCACACCCCGGGCTAATCCGGCCACTGACTGTTCTGTCCAAGCCAACGCTCCTTCAGCCAGCAGGGCCTCTGCCACTAGGTGTGGGCACCGCCCACCCAGGCTTTGTGAAGCGGTACTGGGCCACTCTGACACGTATGACAATGTCAGGGCCAGGTGGTGACCTCGGGCACAGAGACAAACAGGTGACGGGTTCATCTCCATGTGCCCTGGACGGCTCCTTCATCTCTCCAGGAAACCTGCTCTGTACACAGGGCTTCCTCTGAGAATTAACTAAGACAACACACCTTAAATTCCGAGCACATCCCAGCTAAGACACAGTAAGTCACGAGAAAGTGACGGGTGTTCTATCACTGCCGCCTCCTCCCCAAAGATTCTGAACTCCACACCGTCTGTCCTAAAAGCAGACTTGATCACCCCGGGAAGCCAGAAGCTCCAGAGAGGGTGCCCACCAGTGCCCGTTCTCCTAGAGCTGACACAGGCTGGTTTTTCCCAGGATTCCCTTCACCGACTGTACTCACATGACTAAATCCTGACCAATGCGATGCAAGCGCAGGCAAGAAATGAGCCTGCCCCTTTCTGCCTTCCCATTGGCTAGAAAACAGCGAGCCAGTTGGGCATCTTAGGTTATGACAAGAGAACAACACCCTAAGGATCAAGGGGCCACCAGACAGAGGGGCTCGGCACCCTTGTGGCCTCGGACCAGATTTCCGTGTGGGGTAGAAATAACTGCCATCTGTGGAAGCCACTGCTGTCTGACTTTGATTACCTGCAACCTGAGCCTGGAAAATACGGACCGTGCAGGGAAGGTGAGAAGGAAGGCGGAGGGTAAGGAGGCTGCAAGCGCCTGGCACGGAGGAGGGGCTCCGGGTCTCTGCAGAATCAGACACTGCAGGACCCCAGGCATCAACCACACTTGGGATACTGAGGTCAGCTCCAAAGCAAGAGGGACGCTGCCCAGTGGGTGAGCGACCATGAGGGCAGTGACCAGGGCAACAAAAGGTGGAGAAAACCCATCTCAGCGGGGAGCTGGGGAAAGGTGAGCCGGGTGGGGAGAGGAGGTTTCAGGTAACTCAGGGGCAGTAAACCCAACAGGGCACCTCTCTCTCTCCACACTCAGGTTTCCTCGTCTGTAAAACGAGGTAAAGCCAGAAAAATCCCTTGAGCTACGCCACGAAGGACCCATGGGTTCAGGGGCCACAGCGACAACACAGGGACACTTGGTGCCAAGAGAGGACGCCTCCCGCTGCAGAAGACGGCGCACCAGCGACGGCGCAGCGCACCGGAGGGCGGCCCCCGTGCGCTGCCCCTGCACAGGACCAGCCAGGCTCAGGCTCCTCGCAGGCACCAGAGACGGGAGAGGTGGTGGCCGCTGCTCAGCTCAGTGGGCTGGGACGACCTGAGTACCACTGAGGAGCCAGAGCCACCCAGAAGCTGTGCCATGCGGGGACAGGGCCTCGGGTCAGCAGGGCATGGGGAAGGAGCCCCGAGCAGACTGTGCTCCGATGAGGATCCTGAGGAGATGGGCCCTATCTGAGGCCCGGGACAGAGGCAGGGGCGGGGGATGAGTGGGGCGGGTGCAAGGCAGCTCCCCTGTCCACCAAGGGTTCTCACCTCTCAGTGGCCTCGGAGACCTGCAGTCCTTTCCAACTCTCAGGACCAAGACCGTGGCCTCAGGGAAGAGGCTGATGCACATTGAACACGGGAGGGTTCGGCCACTGCTGCTCTTTGAAAGAGGAGAGGCGGGGCAGCGGGACCGTCCTTGTGCTTTGGGGACTGCTGTGTCTGGACTGTGCCGGTGGGTTTGGAGCCACGGCCGGCAGGTGGTAAAACACTACAGAACCTGGTACCCATATGCTCCACACGCAAAAAGACTAGGGGACTGAGGCAAGGGCAGTGCTGTTGGCAGGATTCTGCACCACAACTTCAGGAAATTTTACCACCGGCCAGAGCAAATGTGATGCTTACATACCGTGGAGTACTACTGTGCGGTGCAGAAGGATACGCTCAAGGCATCTGTAGAAAGTGGATGCACCCTGAGACCATGAGGCCAAGGGAAACAAGTCAGACACCTGAGCCTAAATACCGCACAGTTTCTCTATATGAGAAACTCAGACTATAAATAAATTAAAGAGCAAAATAAAAAGCAGGCAACAGGAATAGGCAATAGGCAACAGGAAACAGGGAGAGAGGCCTTTCGCAGAAAGGAAGGGGCCGGGAGATGCGCAGCAGTGTGCGAGCCCTTGGTTCTCCTCTCTGCGGTGCTCTAGGGTATGACACCTGGGTTTCCACCTCAGGAGGGGGCGGGGCCTAACACTCAGGGTTGTCGCAATGGCTGGAATATTGGTAGACATGATGGGCAGAATGATGTCCACCTCCGGAAAAGCTAAGTCATGTTTATAACGGAAAACTATGCACAGCAAAGGAAACCACCAATGGCCAGAAGAGACACTCGCAGGATAGGAAAAAATGCAGCTGGTCCCAGACAGAGAGCTGATATCTAGGACATACAAAGAGCTCCAAGAAATTCCACCCCCAAATTCAAAGATCCAATCCAAAAATGGGCATCTGAGATGAATACGCACTTCTCAGGTGAAGAAATACAAGTGGCAAATAAACAGATGAAAAAATGTTCACTGTCACTGGTCATGAGAGATGCAAATTAAGACAACACTGAGATTCCACCTCACCCTAGAAAGAACAGCAATTATCAAGAAATCAGAATAGCCCAGCAAGCAGGGCAGAAACAGCCCCTCCTCAACAGTCACCACCCCCTTATGGAGCATGGAAGCTTATGGGTAACCCCAGGAAAAGAAAGGCAGGTGGTACAAAGACCTCAGTAATCACGTCAGCATGTCACCTCTCCCGCTCCTGACACAGCCATGCTTACCCAGTGCCGGCCACAGGCGGGCAGCAAGCTGGCTTCCTTCCCTGCCTCCCCCAGCTGGCCAAGCGACCAGAGCTCTTATCTGCCAGGTGAGAGAAGGAAATGCCAGGGAAGAGACAGGAAATGCCAGGTGAGAGACAGGAAATGCCAGGTGAGAGACAGGAAATGCCAGGGAAGAGACAGGAAATTCCAGGGAAGAGACAGGAAATGCCAGGTGAGAGACAGGAAATGCCAGGTGAGAGACAGGAAATGCCAGGGAAGAGACAGGAAATTCCAGGGAAGAGACAGGAAATTCCAGGGAAGAGACAGGAAATGCCAGGTGAGAGACAGGAAATGCCAGGTAAGCAGCAGGAAGTGCCAAGGAAGAGATGGGAAATGCCAGGTAAGCAGCAGGAAATGCCAGGGAACAGACAGGAAATGCCAAGTGAGACACAGGAAAGGCCAACTGTCAGTAATACCCACCACAGACAGCGTGCACATCCGCTCTTCTGATGGCTTCTTGTGCTTTCTCTGCGTTTTCCAAATTGTTTTGCCTTGAATGTTTTACTTATCTAATAGGTGATTATTAAAATCCATTAACAAAACATGAACAAAAACAATCCCCAGAAACATCCACATTTAAGGACAGTTTCAAGTGCACCACCAGTGTCACTCCTGAGACCTTGAAGCTAGAGTTTACCAGGTCTCCTCGTGTGCAGGAGGGGAGAAGCAGGCCGTGTCCCACAGCACGAGTGCTCATTTCCACCTCTCGACTCCTGTGTCACCCCTTCCCTCCCCTGCCCTCCAGCCCTCAGTCTCCTCCTGATCTGAGAAAGATCTATCTCCCAACTTCCTGTTACCTGCCTTTCAGTTTGCCCTTTACGCTTTGGGTCTCTCATATAAGATCACGTGATATTTAAGTTCATGGGTCTGATTTATTTCACTTAACATTATGGGCTCGAGATGATCCATTTCCCTATAAATAATTCAACTTTGTCCTTCTTTATGGTGCAGGATAACTCCAGTGTGTGTAAATGTCATATTTGCTTTATTCTTTCATCTGATGATAGACATATACACTGCTTCCAAGATTGAGCTATTAGGAATTAGATAGAAATTGAAGTCGGTACCAGGCCCTCGGGCAGTAATATGGCGAGCTCTATCATAATGTGAACTGCGTGTGTTCATTTTCGCAATTATATTTCTATGAGCCTTTCCCCTTGTGTATACCACGTATACAAAATATATGCTCATGGATATGTCAGAATAGCCAGTAGAACTTCCCGTGTTTCCCATACCAAGAAACAATGAATGTTTGATCGCCAATTACACCAGTCTGATTAATACACCCCACAATGATGTCACACTATACCTCATAATGTACCCCATAACGATGCACAATTATTATGCATCCCTAAAGTGAGAATATATTTAGATAGATGTCCACAGACATTTCCTACCGATCCATAAAGCGACGGGGTAGTATCATTGAAAGCCATCATCAGAGAAAATAAAGTATATCTTCAAGTACTACAACCAAAAGTCTTCCAACACATAGTGGGAAGCAAAAAACCAAGGTAAAAGCCAGTAATCCTAGCACTCACAGAGGCTGACACACGAGAATCACCCTGAGCTCAAGTCCAGCCTGAAATACAGTGAGTTCAAGGCAAGACCTTGCCATTAATTAAAAAAAAAAACAGCAAAAACCAAAATCAAGTTAAATAACAGCATATACAGACGGAGTCCAGGAAACACACACATTACACAGGAACAGATGCACGCGCACATACGGGTACACAGGAACCCACATGCTCTCATGTGCTTTGGTAAAAGTCCTCCATGCATGGAAAATTTTCAAAACAAGTGCAGAAGCCATTAATCTAAGTCACGTCTGGAAAACAGGACTAACTAGAAGCTGGGGGGGGGGAAGAAACTGGGGATTTACTTTGATTGTAATGTCACTGTGAGCATTTTAAATTCTTTCCATGCACATCTTCCTTTTAGTTTTAAGGCTTAAATTTGTTTAATAAAAAATGCTGGCCACTCTCAGGAAGCTGAGGCAGGAGGGTCCCTGAGAGAGCTCAAGGCCAGCTTGGGCTCTATAGCAAGACCTGCTCTCAAAACAAAAAAAAAAAAAAAAAAAAAATAGGGC